>QRFJ01000226.1:133519-157292 GCA_006176705.1 Cocos nucifera | reverse complement strand
AATGTAACTGAGGACAGTTCCTCTTCTAGTATCCTCGCTTCTTGACAAGAAGCATTCAGCTTGATTCTTTATCGGGCTTGATACTTTCTGGTCTGGCCTGCATTGATGTCCCAGGCCTAAACTTCCACTTCTTTGTTTCTTCTTCTTGTTCTTCTTCCTTTCTAAAGGTCGAGAACTAGGAAGACGAACCTTCCCAACTAAGTCAACCAACCTTTATGGAGCTTGTGATCCTTCTCAAAGTTTTGAAGTACCCCGTAAGCCATGGTAGTTTATTCAGGCTTTGTCATTTTCTATATATGAGTAAGGAAGGGAGAGATAGGACACTTTGGTAGTGAGTTCAATATTGCATCTTATTTCTAAGTTGTTTCATACAAGAGAAATCAGAGTTTGCATCAAGCGCTTTATCAACTCGATCAGTAGTACAGTGCTGATGTCAGTGTAGAGGCTTCCATTCCCACATTTCTGCTTGTAGATGGTGCAACTAGTCTTGTGCCTTCAACGTCATCTGAGTGTGCTATAAAAGATCCTCCAACACTGGAGCATATTCATTTGTGTTGATCTATCTCAAACCTGTGACTGAAGACTCAATGCGTTCATCGTAGCCAGCATAATGCAGTTGCACCATGGTTTGATCACTTAACCACTTCTGATAAGTGTCTCTGATGTTCCACGTGCATTTGGCAAGCTGGCTCCTTAGTGTAGGATATCCTATCAGCAAAATATAGGATCCGTTCATGCCCTTAGAACAATCTTTACTTTTCGATACCAAGCTTGCCGAAGTTGGGTCCCCACCAAACTTACCATTGTCCAATAATGATCAGAGTGATAGGAAAAGTGGCCATATCTGCACAAAGGAAAACAAAACTTAATTAGTAATGATTCATAAACCTAAAGATTTGGATTTTAATTAAAGTTTCTCCACTATTTTATTCAAATTTATAGCCTCTAACCTAATTTTGAGGAATTATCCTAATTTCTTAGTGGGTACTAGAATTCACATAGACTGCACACAGAGCCCAACTTTGGTTGTCCAACCCATGTACACTAAGGATGTTTATAACCCATATTTCTCAAATATTTTAGTAATTAAATTTTACCCCAGCCCCTGTCAGTTGGCTTTTGGCCTTCTCAGAAAGGGTCTAGTTAGGTCAACCATAAACATGACCATACTTAACCCATCTACACATGGATGATCAGGCCCAACTTTGGTGGCCACTTGACCACCATTAGAAGATATACCAAAGAGATCATATAATTGATGATAAATTCCATCAATTGATAAGCACCAGACCTTGGGCCTCCAATGATTATCCACTATGGACCCATTAACATCGACTTTAATGGAGGCTATGATCCAATTATCATATAACTATTTTATTTTAGGGACCTAATAATTTTAGAGAATTTATTTATAGAAGTGAGTAGGTCAGATTAACTAGCTTGTCAATGATCATCGCACTGATTCACCAAGTATAGTGAAGACCACTAACAGGCTGGTCTAGAAGCACCAAAATCAGTCACACTGATTTACCATGCTGACATGGATCAGTCGAATGTCAAGTGATTCAATCAAAACATAATCTCACCAAAAGGCCAGGTAATTTGATCGGTGAGAGGGTCTGCCAAAGCTTGTTTTAGACACCATCAGAAATGGCTAGATAAGCAGGATGTCAATTAAAAACCACTGGTTTGTTTACCTTAGACACCAACTAGTTTAAATTAGTTTCAATTAGATCAACCTAACAGTTCGTTCTAGATCGCGTAGCCAAGAATCAAGTTCATCTTGAGTCTTGTTAAAGACATGGACTTGACCAACTATAATTATTGTAATTGATCTAGAAAATTCTTGACCTAATCTAAGATAATAATTGATTAGATTCAGTCAATTCTCTAATTAAGTCTATTCTTTAATCTAATCCTAGGTTCTAACCCAATTAATGGACCTAATCCTACTAACCCATTTAACCCAATGTGTTATAATTTGTGTCTTAGAATTTTCAATTCACAATCCTAGATCTTAATCAATCAACTTCTTAATTCTCAATTAAGTTTTGGGCTGAGGGTTGGGGTTCAGCTTTTTAAAAATAATTTTCATGTTTGTAAAGCATTAATACAACATGGTTCTATTAACCAAGTTACATGTTTGATTCATAATCAATATGCAAGTAAAATAAACATAAAACTACTTTAGATCTAATCTAAATAGGTTCATGTAATTGAAATAGTTTTAATAATAATCAATCTTAAATCTTCCTAGATCAAATCTAACATATTTATGATGATTAAAATTAGATTAAAATATTTTTAATTAAATCATAAAATTTTTTAGATCTAATCTAAAATTTTATGATCAATATTTTAGATCAGCACGTACTAGGACAACTTATTCACTATAAGGGATAAACCTTACAGCAGGACAACCTTATGGCAGTTCGTGCAATCTAAATTATTTTATTTTTAGATCTAAAACTATTTTAAATCTATTAAATTATAAATAAAATTAGATCAAATCTAATAAATTTATGATTAGAGTTAGATCATTATGAACTAGGACAACCTTTTCACTATAAGGGATAAACCTTAAAGACAACCTCATGACAGTTCGTGAGATCTAATTTTTTTTTTAATTTTAGATTTAATAATTTGATATTAAATTAGATCTAATCTAAAAAATAATCTAAACATGCATAAAAATCATGTAACAAGAACGTAGGCTCTGATATCAATTGAAGGCACTAGATCTAGGATTTCACGGGTAGATCTTGAAACTTTTTCAAGATCATGCAGCAAAAGACTTAAATAAATTAAATATTTATTTAAATAAATATATAAATATCTAAATCTTAGATCTATTACATGATTAAGATATTATATTAAATTATAAATTAAAATTAAATAAACAAGAAAAGATTGATCAAATCAATCTAGATCTACACTACATCAAATGCAGGTATGAGGTTAATATAGATCATATCTATTACCTGAGCAAGTTAGATGTTCTAACTTACTGATCTAGGCTTGAGGATGAAGTCATGAGCCGCACATATGTCCAGCCTCTAGGAGTCATCTATATGAGCCCACAAACATGATCAAAGATCCTGATGCAGGAAATCAGCACAGTATGCTAGCATTATGCTGATCTCTCTTCGACGGTTGATCCGATACTTTCTTCTTTAAAATTTGGATACTTTAAAATATCAAAAGAAAAGAGGAAGATTTTTTATGCTAAGACATCTCTCAAAAGCTCATAAAAAGGGAGGAAGTGATCTGGAACAAAAATCCTAGAAGAAGACCCTCTTCTTCTTCTTTGTTCTTTTTCTAGACACCTTAATTTGTGTTTTCAATATCTCCATGAACTAGATGATTTTTTCTCTGATTTTTATACACCAAAGAGGCCTCTCAAATATCTACAATCCAAGAAAATTTCATCCAAAAATTCTCTTTAAATAAAGAAATATGTAGAGTCTAATTTAGGTAAAAAATCTAGACTAGGAAGGACCAAATAAAGGAAGTTGTTAGGGTGCCCAACTCTTGGGCACCCTTGGGCACCCTCACCTTTTTTCTGCCATGGACCAACAAGGGGGTGATAGCCAATTTGGCTTCTAGGCACACATCTAACAAACTCCCATTTGACCTAAAGTCAATTGGCTATAAATCTATGTCTCATCTTCTCAAGGTGGGCTTCAATTTTCTGCTGACTTAATGGCTTTGTCAACGGGTCAGCCACATTGTCTACAGTGTTAACTCTCTTGATCTTGACGTATCCCTTCTTGAGGTAATCATTGATGAGATGGTATCACCGCTCGATGTGCTTGGATTTCTAGTAAGACCTCAACTTCTTAGCTAGGGCTATGACGCCATTATTGTCATAGAATAGAGGGATGACATCTGATGGCATCACTCCGAGCTCTGCGGTGAATTTCTTGTATCAGAACATCTTCTTTACAGCCTCTAATGCAGCGATGTACTCTGCTTCCATGGTGGAATCTGCTATCACCATCTGCTTGGACCTCTTCGAACTGACAACTCCACCATTATAAATAAAGACTTTCAGATGTCGACTTTCGATCATCTATATTGAATATAAAATCCAAGTCTGTATGCCCCTAGACCTAGAGTTCTCCATTATCAAAAACTAAAAATATATTCTTAGTCCTTCTCAAGTACTTAAGGATACATTTCACAAATGTCCAGTGCTCTTCGACTGGATTTGATTGATACCTACTCGTGACACTCATAGCATGGGCAATATCAGGTCGTGTATATAGCGTGGCATACATGAGGCTTCCTATTGCTAAAGCATAAGGGATTTTGCTCATGCATTTAATCTTCTCAGATGTGTTGGGGCACATCTTCTTGAAGAGATGAATGCCATGTCTAAAGGGCACTAAATTCCTCTTGGAGTTTTCCATGCTAAACCTCTTCAGCATCTCTCCTCTATGTATATTTTCTGTGAGAGATCTAGCATCCTATTCGGTCTATCCTTATAAACCTTAATTCCTAAAATAAAGGATGCCTCTTCTAGATCTTTCATAGAGAACTCCTTAGACAACCACATTTTGACTGTAGTCAACATGAGAATATCATTTTCAATAAGAAGGATGTCATCCACGTATAGAACGAGAAAGACAAAGTGGTCCCACTGACCTTTTTGAAAATATAGGGCTCCTTCTCATTCTTGATGAATCCAAACAATTTGATTACATCATTGAAACAAGCATTCCAACTCCGAGATGCTTACTTAAGTCCATATATGGATCTTTGCAGCTTGCATACTTTGTGATCATTATCACAGGATGTGAATCCTAGCGGCTATTACATATAGATATTTTTCTCAAGATATCTATTTAAGAACGTCGTTTTTACGTCCATCTATCATATTTCATAATCAAAATAGGCTACAACAGCAAGCAATGTGCATATGGATTTGAGCATGGCTACTCACAAAAAAGTATCCTGATAGTCAATGCCCTCACACTGACTATATCCTTTCGCTATGAACCTTGCTTTGAATGTCTCTATATTCTCATCGGCATCTATGTTTCTTTTGAAGATCCATTTACACTCAATAGATGATATACCTTTAGGTGGATCTACCAAGGTCCAGACTTGGTTCGAACGTATTGAGTCAATCTCTGACCTCGTTATCTCTAAGCATTTCTTGGAGTCGATATCTGATATCGCCTCATCATAAGTTTTGGGATCATCACCACAAACCCTATTTCCTATGAGAAACATTTTCTCTACATCTTCTGATATAGTACCTAAGTACCTTTCAGAAGGATGGAAAATTCTATTTGATCTATGAGGTGGAGGAGATAGTGTCTGGGTTGGCTCAATCTGATTGGGTTCCATAGGTTCCTTAGCTCGTTTCTCATCGAAGACTTTCTCCTCGAGTCTATTCTATCTTCCGATGCTTCCATCTTGAATAAACTATTTTTCAAGAAAGATGGCATGTCGACTCACAATCATATTGTGATCTTTCAGGAGATAGAAATAGTGTCCTAATGACTCTTTAGGATATCTAATAAATCGAGCTCTAAAAGACCTAGACTCTAATTTGTCCACCTATTATCTCTTGACATAGGCTAGACAACCCTAAATTCTGAGATGATTTAGACTTGGTTTCTTACCATGCCATATCTCATATGGTGTAGTATGAACGATCTTAGAAAAAATCCTATTCAGTAAATATATAGCGATCATCAGACTATGTTCCCAAAGAAACTCAGAAAGGTCCGTGAAGCTTATCATGGATCAGACCATATCTAATAGGATTTGGTTTCTTTGTTTTGAAACTTCATTATGTTGAGGCATTCTAGGTGGAGTCTATTGAGAGACTATGCCATTATCCTTAAGATAGTCTAGGAATTTTTGACTAAGGTATTCACCTCCTCGATCTGATCAAAGAATCTTAATGGATTTTTCTGTTTGCTTTTGTACTTCGAGTCTAAATTTCTTGAACTTTTCAAAAGCTTCAGACTTGTGTCGCATCAAAAATACATACCCATACCAAGATAAATCATCGATAAAGGTGATGAAGTAGACATAATTACCCCTTATCGATACATCACATGGACTGCATACATCAGTATGTATTAGGGCAAGTAGGTTTGTGGCCCTTTTCTCATGTCTTACAAAAGGAAGCTTGGTCATTTTGCCATGAAGGCATGATTCACAAATAAGATATGACTCAAAAGTCAATAGATTCAATAGCTCGAAATTTTTCAATTTGTTAATCCTGTCTTTAGCTATATGACCTAGCCTAAGGTGCCAAAGATATCTATTATTTAGACTATCCCTAGGTCATTTTGATCCTATGGCATCCACGTTTTACTCAATATTGAAAACAAAAACATTAATATGTAACTAATAGAGACCATTTATAAGAAAACCACTTGCAATTTTATTTCTTTCATAAAGAATATTACAATGATCCTTAAGAAAACTAATTACATAGTCTTCTTATACTAAATATGAAATAAAAGTCAAATTTCTACTTGCTAAATCAAATCTAGATGGTAATTATAGAGGATAGATTTTCACGACCATAGCGGCAACTTTTGCTTCATTTTCGATGCGTAGGATCATCTCACCATCCCTCAGCCTCCTACTATCCTCAAGACCCTGCATAAAAGTGCAGAAGTAAATACTAGAACTAGAGTTAAGCACTCAACTAGATATAGAAGAAATCATAAGATTAGATTGTATAACAAGCATACCTCCAGAAGGACCTGCCTCCTTCTTGTTCTTCAGATTGGTCAGGTAAAGAGGGCAGTTCTGCTTCCAATGACCATCAGTGTTGCAATGAAAATATTTTTCTTTGTCAGCGGAGTTCAGCCAAGATATTTTGAAGTTTATGCATATGGTAGTTCATGATGAATTGCCTATATGCATCAATCAAGGACTGTAGAATTATATCAATCTGCAGATCCTGATCTAACTTCACATCGAGCTTCTCAAGCTCTTTTAAGTCCTTGATCATCATCAGACAATGATCCTGGACCGATTGTCCATCATGCATTTGAGCCTTAAATAGTCTCTTAGTGACTTGATATTTGGCTGCACCACTCCGTTCACCAAACAACTCTTGCAGGTGAGCCAACATTTGGCAGCTAGTCTTAATATCTTCATGTTAGCACTGGAGCTCATCAAACATCGAGCCCAATATGTAATACCTAGCTTTGTTATCTTCATCCGTCCACTTCTTAAGAGCCACTCTCTGATCAGCGGATGGATGGGCTGGTAAGGTGGGAGGATCCTATTCCAACACATGAGTCAACTTCTCAAAACCTAAAATAATTTTGAAGTTTTGGAGCCAATCCTTATAATTGGGTTTGGTCAATCTATGGGTGTCCAGGATACGGGCTAGTAGGTTGGACGTAGACATCTTCCTATAGAGAGTCAAAGTTTTTAGTTAGATTTTATAATTAGACTTAACCAATTTATTTAGAAATTTTATTTTTAAATAAATTAACCTCCCACTATTTACTCAGATTCCTACACTCCCTTGGCAGAGATGCAAAAATCTCTACGATTATTAATTTCTAGTGGATGGTGCGGTCCCACTGACTGGTCAAATCTAAGCTTTTTTTGATCTCACCTAACTAACTCTTGATTCGATTTGATCAACCACTAGACCTAATTAAGCTACCTAAGCCTGAATCCAATTTTATGAATGTCTTAGATCTAAAAATTCTTAATTTTTAGACCTAATTGATTTTATTATCTTAATTTTTAATTAAGTTTTAACAAAATATGTAATAGAAATCCTAGGATTTTAAGATCTAGGATTTTGTAGAAAAATAAGTTTTAATTTCTGATTAAGGACGAATGCGCAGCATCCCTATACGCCATAAGAACATACCATCGAATGGAAGGAGAGGGTCTTTAAATCCTACTTTATTCTTATGACTAGATGGCCATGGGGAATGTCTTAATCAGAGATATAATTTTCTACTACCAAACTAGTTAGATCTAGATCATATATCGCATATACAATTAATGATCTAACTAATACATATTTTCCATACATCTTATATATCATAACTAAATCAATATGCACACTTTTAGATCTGAAATATCTCATATTAAATCTAAAAAATATTTTAAATTTGATCATATCAAAATTAAAACTATTCTAGACATCTTATAGAGCTATTTCATTACTAGTCTAAGCATGCAAATTTCATATCTCATATGAATAAATCAAAAACTAAAAACTTTATTTTCTATTTTAGATCTGATTATAATAATTATAATATAAAAAAATTAAAATTAAATAGATCTAAAATTATATTTAATCAAATTAAATACACGATCATTCTAGACTACACATAGAACTATTCTATACCTAGTCTAGTCATGCATCTCATGCATATTAGATCTAAATAATTTAATTTTTAATTTTTTGATTTTAGATCTAATCATATCTGATGTGACATCTAAAATATTTTAATATCATATCATAAATAAAAATAAAATTAGATATAAAATAGATCTAAAGAACTGCTAATCTGGCTTTGATACTAGTTGAAGGAAAACCCTATTTTCTGGCACAGGATCGTTCAGATCTAATTGGATCTGAAAAATATTTCAAAAATTTTTCTTCTAAGATCCTAATTAGATCTGAGACATCTCAGATCTAATTCTACAAGATCTAATATTAAGATTAAAAATAAAATTAAATCTAATTAATTTCATACCTTATATTTTGGGTAATCAGATTATCCTGTAATGATCCTGATCTATCCTGAGGTTCTAGAAGGAGCCATGCACGCACCTGGCCTCTATCAATATCTACTCAGATAGGATCTGAATGTCTTCTCCTCATAAATATATTCTCTAAATATCAGATCTAAATCTAATCTGGAAGTCCTTCAAAATAATTTCTGAAAGCAACATGTCCATCTTACGAACACCATCGCATAAATGCTGAACTCTTCACAAATTTGATTGGATCTTCTTCTCATATTTATTTTCAACTTTTGCCACTTAGAAGAAGAGGAGAGAGAGGATCAGAGAGGGCATGGAAGATAGAAGGGGCGATAGCCTTTGGGTATGAAAAATTATTTCTTTCAAGAAGAGCCTTAGCGCAAGGGTTATTATACAAAAGCATAGCACCAAGTTAGAGTCCCTCTTGATCAAAATCCTCATTTATTTGAGCATTGAGACTCCTGGACCTGATCTACACAAAAATCCCCATATCCCATCTAATTTTGATGCCAAAAATCAATCTAGAAGGTGGCGGCACGAGTAGATAAGGAAGAGTCCACTACGCTTAGGACTCTTCCCTCAAGAGTTTGATCCAAATCAAACTCTATCATAACTCAGTCTAGACATCTCTAAAAATTACAAAATTTGTTACACCTAATGAATGAATTATTCCCTATCACATAACCAAAAATTAGATCAAAAAAATTTTAATAAAATTTTTTAGAAGCATTTAATCAGATGACCCTCAATTCTCTCAAATTGGTCAACTTTTGATCCTAGTCCATTTGCACTATGAATGGAATTAATTTCTATAATTAATCTAATCTAGATAAGTTTCAGTTAGATGAAAATAAATCTATTTAAGATACAAGATGAGTCAAATCAAATTTGACTCAGTTGTGATGAATCAGAAAGATTATGTAAGAAGAAAGTCGGCTCAATCATGTGCTAGTACGATTACCTTGAACCTAATTGGATCTAATCCAAATCAATCAAACTAGGTTAGCTCAATTGATGACATCTAGATTCAAACTCTTATTTGTATAACCTAGTTAGGTTCAGTTTCATATGGTAATGAGACATGTTGCGATCTCCATCATCGACATCATCAAAACACCTTTCGATGGATCAGAACTTTTTTGATTCATATAATTAGAATGATTGATCATCAAAATCATTCTAATTGCTCTCAAAATCTACCAGTGACACCTAGCAGTATATGATGGCAACCCATTAGAACTAATAATGAACCTCTCGGTATAGTTACCTGTGTGATTGGGTTCTTCTATCTTGAGCCCCAACTAGATTAGGGTTAAGATGAACTAGTCAAATCCAACATCCGTCATATGAATTAATCATTTGATTTGAATCCAATCTGAAATCTTAATAAAAATTATTTCTATCATCTTTACTCTGCCATAGCCATGGGCTTAAGAATTCAATCTCATGATTATCATAGGACTACTTCTCATCTACCGAGGTAGATAGATCCCTTATTAGAGCAATCCAATTCCTACAATGAACATGTTATAGCCAACATACACCTCAGGATTCTGAATGACTAGAAAATCGAGTTATGGTATAGTCAAACTATAACACCCTTAAGATGAACTATCGATGCACCTCAGGTCAAAGAACTAGATACACTACTACAGCATCGAGTCAGTCTTCAACGAGAAGGTAGACTTCCTTATGACTACTAAAGGTGGTCACGCTCAGTGCCCTCATTCTTTAACAAATACCGGTACTCTTGCTCTAGTGTCTCCACACCGTAGGCTCAAGACACATCTATCCTAAGAAAGCAATCGTACACCAACCTTTCGGATTGATCATCATCCTCGTGATGATCCTATGGTTGAAAGTTGTTTATGAGTTAATTATAAAAATTCATGTCTTAAATTTTCAACTCTTGAAAATATGAATTATCATTATCATTAATTCAAAGGATGTATCACAGACACTTTTTAATGCATACTGTGATAGAAAATAACCCTTTTATTAATTTATAATCAAAATTATAAAATTATCCTTAGAAGTGTATTACAAGTGACAGCCAATCTAGCTTCTAGGGCACACATCTAACACTTTGATCCTTATGATTATGAATCATTAGAAACTTGTGAATCATGTCTTATGAATAAAATGACCAAAACTCCATTTAGTGGACATGGAGAAAGGACAAGTGAATTGTTAGGTCTTGTATATATACAGATGTATGTGGTCCTATAATAACTCAGGCCAGAGATGGATACTCTTATTTTATAATATTCACTGATGATTTATCTAGGTTCGAATATGCATATCTTATGAAAAATAAATCCAATACCTTTGATAAATTCAAAGAGTATTAGAGTATGGTCGAAAAATAAACTAGAAAAAGTATAAAAATCCTTCGATCTGATCGGGGAGGAGAATACTTATCCATTAAGTTTTTAGACTATCTTAAAATAAAGAGGATTCTCTCTGAATGAACCCCTCCTTATACACCATAGTTAAATGGTGTAGACGAAAGGAGGAATCGTATCTTATTAGATATGGTACGATCCATGATGTGCTTCATAGAGTTACCTATTTTCTTTTGGAGTCATACCTTGAAGACCGTACTATATATCTAGAATAGAATACCTTCTAGTCTATATTTAGCACTTCATATGAGATATGGGAGGTAATCTTAAGTATCTTAAGATATGGGATTGTTCAGCATATGTCAAAAAAAAATTTGGACAGAAGCTAGACACTAGAGGAGATAAATATCTATTTGTAGGATATCCTAGAGACAGTATGGGATATCTATTCTACCATCTTACTGAATAAAAGATATTTGTAAGTAGGTATGCCACTTTCATGAAGAAAGAGCTTATCCTAGAAAGAGGCAATGGAAGAAATATTGAACTTAGTGAAGTTCAAGATAAACAAATAGAAATTTCTTAACTAAATAAACACATAAATAGGAAAGAACCAGGACACACAACTCCTATCTAATGGTCTGATAGAGTGCGACATGCACCTATGAGGTATGGATTCATTATTGAGAATAATGAAACTCAAATCATTGAGAATGATGACCTCTGACTTATACGGAAGCAGTCATAAGTAAGGACTCAGACAAATGACTGGCTGCCATGAAATTCGAGATGGACTCCATGTACACTAACAAAGTATGGACTTTGGTGGATGTATCAGAGGGTGTGAACCCTATTGTGTGCAAATAGATCTATAAGAAAAAGATTGGAGCAGATGGCCAAGTTGAACTTATAAAGCCAGATTGGTGGCTAAGGGTTTTAGGCAAAAACAAAGTATAGATTATGATGAAACATTCTCATCTGTTGTCATGCCTAAATCTATTCGAATTTTGCTTGCTATAGTAGCATACCATGATTATGAAATATGGTAAATGGATATGAAAATTGCCTTCCTTAATGATTTTCTTGATGAGAAGGTCTACATATCACAGCTAGAAAGATTTGTCTTAAGTGAGAGACTAAATTAGATATGCAAGCTTAAAAGATCCATTTATGAATTAAAGCAAACATCAAGGAGTTTGAATATCTACTTTGATGTTACAGTCAAAGAGTTTGGCTTCATCAAGAATGCGGATGAACCATATATGTACAAGAAGACTAGTGAGAGTACTATAATTTTTTTGATTCTGTATGTAGATGACATACTCCTCACTGGAAATGATATTCCAATGTTGCAATCGGTCAAATTATGACTATCAAATAAGTTTTTCATGAAAGACTTGAAAGAAGCATCCTATATACTTTGTATAAAGATCTATAGAGATAGATCTAAGAGGATGCTAGGCTTGTCCCAGTCTAGGTACATTGACGTAGTGCTGAAAAGATTCAGCATGGATAGGAGTAAAAGAGGTTACTTACCTATGAGTTAAGGTATACATCTCTCCAAGAAGATATCTCCTAAGACACCTAAAGAGAGAAATAGAATGAGTTATATTCCTTATGCTTCGACAGTAGGATCAATAATGTATACCATGTTATGTACCAGGCCTGATGTTGCTTATGCTTTAGGCATAGCTAGTAGATTTCAAGCTGATCCAGCAGAGGATCATTGAAAAATAGTAAAAAATATTCTTAAGTACTTGGAAGGACTAAGGATATTTTTCTAATATATAGTAGATCTGATCTTAAACTAGAAGGATATTCTTATTTTAGTTTTCAATCAGACCTAGATGATAGCAAATTCATTTTGGAGTATGTTTTTACTCTGAATGGTGGAGTAGTGAGTTGGAATAGTATCAAGTAGCCAACTCTAGCTGACTCAACTACTGAGATAGAATACATAACTGCAAGTGAAGCCACCAAGAAAACTGTTTGGATGAAAAAGTTCATCACTGACTTGGATGTTATTTCTAAGATTAAGAACCAAGTACCACTTTACTATGAATATTAGAGTAGTTGCTCAAGCAAAGGAATCGAGGTCTCATCTTAAATTTAAGCACATTCTGAGATGCTTCCACCTTGTTCATGAAATAATCGAGAGACATGTTATCATTGAATAAGCAAATACAAAGAACAACATAACAAATCGTTCATTAAGGCTTTACCATAGTAGCAGTACGATCGCCACCTCAATTATATGAGGTTAAAATATAAGGACGATTGGCTTTAGTGCAAGTGGGAGATTGAAAGGAATATGCCCTGCATGCCAATCGAAATATGTATTCTAATGGGATATTTTTTTATCTTCCAGACTAATGTAATGATATTTTAAATCAATAAAAGCATTTATTTCATCATATACTATGTCTTAATTATTTGTTTTAAGATTATGATGAACTCTATAGATTAGGACTTGTTGGAAAATGTATCCCAAAGCCAATCGTCAGTCCGTTAACAATTGAGCTACGTTATATCTGTAATCGATTCATTAATAAATAAAATATATTTTTAGCCTTTTATTCATCATAAATAATTTTCATCTTCTAACGAACTCCATTGTTGTGATGAAGTCCTTAGGACTATTTAGCTTCGATAAAAAGAGGATTTATCGATTAGTCCTTAAATTTATTCACAACCAAATGATAGGCTATTAATTAGGATGATAGCATCTATCGAGCATAGGTCGTTGTATGCTATATAGGTTGGTTGTCCTCTGAATCAAGGAGTGTGGAGACACTGGTATGACATACAGGTGAGATGTATGGGTACATCATCATTGAACACGATGACCAACTCCAGAGCATTCTGCTGTCGAGGAATGTCTCTGATGGGATATAGGTATAAGTGTTCCCGTTAGACCTGAAGATCACCTCAGTGACTTGCAAGCAACTCACTGTGCTTTGGTATTGGACTAACTAAATTTCTAATTTCCAGTAATGGAAAGGCTTCTAGGCACAGTCAAGTACTAGTTGCGAAGTTAGAGTGTGATCAAGATGGAATTGACCACTCCAAGAGTTGGAGAAGAATGTATTCACTGTATTTTCAAATATAGCAAAACCTTGGCCTAGGGTAATCCATCAGATGGATTTGATATTTTGGAAATACAATGTGGACAACCTGATCAAGAGTTGATAGTTGAAACTCTGAGGTATCCTACGAGCATTTTTGGTCAATGGGATGAATTATATGGAAACTATATTCTGCATGGGTTCTAAGGATGGTTGTTCTACACATTCGACCTATCTATCCGGCCATCGGCTATAACATTGCTAGATGGTCACTTTCGATTGGTACAAAAATTTATTTCTATACTACCGACTTAGGATTTCAGACCTATGAGGTCACACACATTAGAATCTCATGATCTGATCGGATGGTTGATCAAGTGATTAAGAATCGTTCTAGGGTTAAACAATCAATACGATTGGTGTTTAACCTAGTGCAAGTGTTACAGGAGGATTTGATTAGCAAATTAAATTACTAATTGGACTTAATTTGATTAAGCCAGAAGGTTAAAATTAGGTATAATTAAATATAATTTAATTAGATTTGGTTTGAACTTGATTGGATCAAGTCCAATTAACTTATTGGATAAGCCAAGTGCAAGGAAGAACTAGTCCTAGTCTAACTAGGACTCGGATCAATCCAATTTTCTAATTTGATTAGAAAATTAAATTAAAATTTAATTTAATTTAATTAAGTAACTTTTTAATTGGGTTAGAATCTAATTTAATTTAATTGATTTTGTTTTGATTTAATTTGATTTGAGAAACCATGTTTGACCAAATCATAGATGGAATCCTAGTGAGACTAGGATTCCACCTTACACCACCTTAGCCCTCCACACCCCATGCCCTCTCTTTTTGTGCGATAGAGAGTCTCTCTCTAGTCTTCACGCGTGCCCCTTCTCTCCCTCTTATTCTCATATGGTTATTTGGTGGTTGACCAAGTCTAAGAGGAAGTTAGTTTTGATTTAGGATTCTATAAGATAGAATCTTTATAAACTAAAACATCTCCTTCCATGTGTGCCGCCCATCTTCTATTTTTTCTCCCTAATTCCATGTGAGTGAGAGGTTTTTTGTGTGCCTCTCTTGCTGGATTTACTGAAAAAAATTAGAGGAGGGGTGCCCAAGAGTTGGGCGCCCCAACCACTTGCCAAATCTAGTCCGGTTTGGTCTAGTTTTTGACCTAGACAATGACTCTTCTTTTTCTATAAATTTAGGATGAATTTTGGCCTAACTTTTTTATAAAATATAGATCTTTGGGATAGGTTTGGGGTGTGCAAAAACTAGAAAAAGAGGGTCCTTGGGCATGGGGGTTCCATAGGCACCAAACTAGGTATCTAGGTGAGAGAAGAGAGAAGAAGAAGAGGGTCTTCTTCTAGGGCTATTTTATTCTTCATCTCTCCTCCTCCTTTTGAGTTTTTTCTAAGAAAGTCTCAGATTAGAAAACTCTTCTCTTCCTTCTCGTATTTTGAAGAGTCCAGGTTTTGAAGAAGGGAGCATCGGATCGACCGTCGAAGAGAGATCAGCATAGTACTAGCATGCTGTGCTGATTTCCTGCATCAGGATCTCAGATCTTATTCGTGGGATCGTGTAGATGACTCCTAAAGGCCAGATGTGTGTGCTTCTCATGACTATATCCTCAAGCTCGGATCAGCAAGTTAGAACATCTAACTTGCATAGGTAATAGATCTGATCTATTGATTTCATACCTGCATTAGATGTAGTATAGATCTAGGTTGATGTGATCAACCTTTCCTTCTTCTTTATGTTTTTAATTTTTGATTTAATATCATACCTTTATCATGCAATAAATCTAAGATCTAGATATTTACATATTTATTTAAATAAATATTTAATTTATTTAAGTCTTCTGCTGCATGATCTTGAAAAAGGTTTAAGATCTATCCGTGAAACCCTAGATCTGGTTCCTTCAATTGGTATCAGAGGGTAGGCTCTTATTACATGATTATTAATGTATATTTAGATTATTTCTTAGATTAGATCTAATTTATAATCTAATTATTAAATCTAAAATTAAAATTTTGATTACACGAACTGCTATAAGGCTATCCTGCTGTAGGTTTACCCTTACAGTGGAGAGGTTGTCTTAGTTTGTGTTGATCTGCTTCTTATCATAAATTTATTAGATATGATCTAATTTTATTTATAATTTATTAGATTTAAAATAGTTTTAGATCTAAAAATAAATTTTTAGATAGCACGAACTGCTATAAGGTTGTCATGCTGGTACCATTATAGTGGAGAGGTTGTCCTAGTACGTACTGATCTAAAACTTTGATCATAAAATTTTTAGATTAGATCTAAAAAATTTTATAATCTAATTAAAAATATTTTAATCTAATTTTAATCATCATAAGTGTGTTAGATTTGATCTAAGGCAATTTATGATTGATTAAAGTTGAAACTATTTTAATTACATGAACCTATTTAGATTATATCTAAAGTAGATTCATGTTTATGTTACTTGCATTTTAATTATAAATCAAACATGCAACTTGGTTGATAGAACCATGTTGTAAAAATGTTTTACAAATATGAAAATCAATTTTGAAAAGCCAAACCCCAACCCTCAGCCCAAAATTTAATTGAGAATTAAAAAGTTGATTGATTAGGATCTAGAATTGTGAATTGAAGATCTTAAGACATAAATCATAACACATTGGGTTAAATAGGTTAGTGAGAATTAGGTCCATTAATTGGGTTAAACCTAGGGTTAGATTAAAGAATAGACATAATTAGAGAATTGACTAAATCTAATCAATTATTGTCTTAGATTAGATCAAGAATTCTCTAGATCAAGTATAATAGTTGTACTTGGTCAAGTCCATGTCTTTAACAAGACTCAAGATGGACTTGATTCTTGGCTACGCAGTCTAGCATGAACTGTTAGGTTATTGAAATTAATTAAACTAGTTGGTGTCTAAGGTAAACCAGACCGATGGTTTTTGATTGGCAGCTCGCTTACTTGGCCATTTCTAATGGTGTCTAAGATAAGCTTTGGCAGACCCTCCCACCGATCGAACTTACCTAGCCTTTTGGTAAGATTATGTTTTGATTGAATCACTTGACTATTCGAGCAGACCCATGTCAGCTAGGTAAATCAGTGTGACTGATTTAGGTGCTCCTAGACCAGCCTATTAGTGGTCTTCCTTAAGTTGACTTGGTGAAGCCAATGAAATGATCATGACAAGCTGGTTAATCCGACCTACTCACTTCTATAAATAAATCCTCTAAAATTATTAGGTTCCTAAAATGAAATATTTATATGATAGTTGGATTATAGCCTCCCATTAAAGTGGATGATAATGGGTCCATCAGTTGGATAATCATTGGAGGTCCAAAGGCCTGATGCTTATCGATTGATGGAATTATCATTCATTATATGATCTCTTTGATACATCTTTCTAAATGATGGTCAAGTGGACCAACCAAAGTTAGGCCTGATCATTCATTGGTTAGATGGGCTAAGTATGGTCATGTTAATAGTTGGACCTAACTGGATCCTTTTTTGAGAAGGCCAAAGCCAACTGATCAGGGGCTGGGGCAAAATTTAATTACTAAAAATTATTTAAAAAAATAATTGGTTATGAACCTATCCTTAGATGTACATAGGTTGACCAACTAAAGTTGGGCTCGTGTGCAGTCTATGTAGATTCTAGTACCCACTAAGAAATTAGGATAATTCCTCGAATTGGAGATACAGGCCACTAATTTGAATAAAACAGTGGGAGAAACCTTTTGATTAAAGTCCAAATCTTTATGTTTAATGAATAAATTACTAATTAGGTTTTGGTTTTTCTTTGTGCAGACATGACTACTTTACTATTGCTCCAATCATTGTTGGACAATGATAAGTTGGTGAGACCCAACTTCGATAGTTGGTATTGAAAGTTGAAGATCATCCTGGAGCATGAACGGATCCTATATGTGCTGATGGATCCTGCACCTGAGGAGCCAGCTATCAATGCACATGGAATAGTCAGAGACACTTATCAGAATTGGCTTTGTGATTGAATCATGGGGCGCTGCATTATGCTGGCTACAATGAGTGACGAGTTCAGTCGTAGGTTTGAGACAGCTCAACCAAATGAAATGTTCTAAGTGTTGGAGGATTCTTTTAGCACATCCAATGATGTTGAGAGGCACAAGACTAGTTGTGCCATCTTTAATGCCAGAATGTGGGATGGAGCCTCTGTCACTGATCATATATACTGTACATGATCAAGCTGATAGAGCGCTTGAGTAAACTCGGCTTTCTCTTGCATGAACAACTTGGGAAAGATGCAATACTAAACTCACTGTAAAAGTTTTATCTTCCTTTTCTTACTCATTACAGAATGATAAAGCCTGAAGTAAACTACCATGGCTTACTGGGGTTACTTCAGAACTTTGAGAAGGATCACCAGCTCCATAAAGAGTCGATAAACTTAGTGGGAAATTCATCTTCTGGTTCTTGACCCTTTAGGAAAGGAAAGAAGAACAAGAAGAAGAAAGCAAAGAAGGTGCAAATTCAGGCTGGGATATTAGTGCAGGGCCAGACCAGGAAGATCAAGCTCGATAAGAGCCAAGCTGAATGCTTCTTTTGCAAGAAGCAAGAGCACTAGAAGAGGAACTATCCTTAGTACATTGCCTCCCTAGACCCAAATAGGTAAAGAAAGAAGCAAGCTGTTCCTGGGCAAGGTATTTATATGATAACCCTTTGCAATTTCTCTATTTATGATATTACTGATGGGGTATTGGATTCTGATAGCCCTTACCATATTTGCAATTTGTTGCAGGGGTTGCAGGTCAGTAGAAGATTCGAGCAAGGTGAGAGATTCCTGAATGTTGGAGATGGAAGATCAGTTCCAGTTCTAGCTTTAGAAATTTTGAAACTTATATTCGAATATCAAACCGTTGTTCTTAGTGATTATCATTTTTGTTCTTGTATCTTTTTAAATATCATTTCTGTAGGCCTTTTGGCCATGAACAATTATGAAATTTCAATAAAGAAATGAGTTTATAATGTCATTGTAAATGGTGTTACTGCTTTCTGTAGATAATTGAACAATGGTGTATATATGTTATCACAACCTGTTAATGTAGTCTACTCTACTGGCAAGCATCTTAGATTAGATAGTATATCAGATATCTACTTATGGCACTATAGGCTAGGTCATATAAACAAGAATAGGATAAACAGGTTGACTGAAGAGGGAATCCTCAAGGTCAATGATTGTGAATTACTTCCAACCTGTGAGTCCTGCCTTCTTGGTAAAATGACTAAGTCATCTTTTACTAAAAAAGGTAAGAGAGCCAATGAGCTCTTTGGTCTAGTATATACTGATGTATGTAGACCAATGAGCACAAGTGCCAGAGGTGGATATGTCTACTTCATCACTTTCATAAATGATCTATCCATATATGGATATGTCTGTCTAATGAAACATAAGTCGGATTCTTTTAAAATGTTCAAATGATTTTGAAGTGAAGTAGAAAAACAAACTAGAAAAAGTATTAAAACTCTTCGATCTGACCGAGGAGAAGAATACCTTTCTGATGAGTTTCTCACATATCTAGGAGAGAATGGGATTCTCTCCTAACGGACATCTCCTAGAACACCACAGCATAATGATGTGTCTGAAAGGAGGAATCAGACTCTGTTAGATATGACCCGATCCATAATGAAATTTGCCAGCTTGCCGATATCTTTCAAGAGATATGCACTCGAATCGACTTGTTATCTATTAAATAGGATTCCATGTAAGTCTGTAGTTAAAACTCCATATGAGATATGGACAGGGCTTAAGCTAGCACTTTCACACCTTAGGGTTTGGGGGTGCCCGGCTTATGTCAAATGATTAGTTACAGACAAATTTGGACCTAGGTCTAATAAGTATATATTCATAGGATATCCAAAAGAGGCTAAAGGATACTATTTCTACCATGCTGATGAATAAAAGATGTTCGTCAGCCTTAGGGCAATCTTTTTGAGAAAGAAGTTCTTTGGTGAAGGAACTATTGTCTCTAAGGTTAAACTTGATGAAGTTCAACAGGTAGAAAAATCGACACCTATTGCTAAACCAGAGTCGGATTTGATTAGATCAGATCTGGAGCCTAGTTTATCTGCACCATTAAGACGATCTGGTAGAGTACTGCATATCCGAATAGATACTATGATTTCTTGGTCTGGGATGGTCATCCAATCGAACTCAATGAAAATGATGAGGATCCGATCACCTATATGGATGCTATGCAGAGATCTGATTCCAAGAAATGGCTTGAGGCCATGAAATCCAAAATGGAGTCCATGAAGGTCATCGATGTGTGGACATTGGTTGATCCATCCAAAAGGGTTAAACCCATTGGGTGTAAATGGGTCTTCAAAAGGAATAGGAGCATAGACGGAAAGGTGGAGATCAATAAAGCCCATCTGATTGCCAAGGGATATCATCAACGTTATGGTATTGACTATGACGAGATATTCTCTCCTATGGCAATGCTCAAGTCCATTCAGATTATGCTTGCCATTGTTATCCATCTGGACTATGAGATCTGGCAGATAGATGTGAAGACAGCTTTCCCAAATGGAGAGCTGATCGAAGAGGTGTATATGATACTATTGCCATCCATAACATTTTAGGTATCACCTAGCTTTGATACCAAATTGTAGACCCATGATATCGCTCGAACGTCATATTGAAGGGAAAATCCTGATTTTCTGGACCAGGTTCGTTCAGATCTGATTGGATCAAGAGATATATTTTAAAAGTTTTTCTCTTTAATTCGAATTAGATCTAAGATGTTTCAAATCTAATCTTTATTATTCTAATAATAAAAATAAAATATAGATAAATTAAATCATATTTAATTTATCTTGATGTAGGGTAATCCTATTACCCATTGATGATCCTATAAGCAGCGGAAGGTTGTTTTAGATCTGATCTTTATTATTCTAATAATAAAAATAAAATATAGATAAATTAAATCATATTTAATTTACCTTGATGTAGGATAATCCTATTACCCATTGATGATCCTGTAAGCAGCGAAAGGTTCTGGATCTAACCACGCAAGTGCTTGACCTCTATCGGTATCCACTTGGACTGGATCTGGAGATCCTTTTTTTCTCTATCACGTCTCCAAAAATCAGATTTGAATCTAATTTGGAGGATCTTCAAAACAACTTTTGAAGATCAGTAGTTATCCTTTGCAGCAGTGCAGCCTTCTAGCTTTCTGTCACCTTTCTCTCGTCAAGATTGCACCAACTTAGATCCCAAACTGCTTTGGGCGTGGAAAGAGGGAGAAGATGGATTTGGCATGGAGGAGGAGGAGAGAGGCAGCCTTGGGGCATGGGAATTTTCATGTATTTTTGAGTTGGGCGCAGGGTCTTATTTATAGACTATGCGTGATCCAACTACTCTTCTTCCCAACCAATCACAACCCTTTATGAAATCAGATCTAAATTGATTGATGGGAATAGAGTCCCTTGGATTCATCCATGATGGTGCCTAAGACAGTCAAAGTTGGTTTCTTAGGAGGAGTCTAATCAGAATCCAAAAGAGATGGATCCCTGTCCAATAGGACTCTGCGCCCAAACTTGGGCGACGCAAAGGGTGGCGTGCGCCCTCCTCCTTGCAGTCTAGCAGGGGACAAGCCCCCACCAGCTCTCCAATAGGTGCATGACACGTGGATAGGAAGTCAAAGTATCAATGGCCAAATATTTTGACCAGTCAAAGGTCAACTTCTGACCAAAGTCAGAGGACGAAAAATAGTAGATGACCAAAAAAATGGTAGGTATTGTCTTACAAAATAAGACAACCCTTTTTTGACCTGGACAGACTCCAATCAGACCAAGTGAAGGCCTCTGATCGAGCACAAACTCCTTTGGCTCAATCAGGATAACTATTTATGATTGTAAAAGAAGAACGTTAGGTTCAATCGAGTGCTAGTACGATTTCCTTGAACCTAATTGAATCTCATTTAGATCAATTGAACTGGATCAGTTCAATTGATGATCACCAGATTCAAACCCTTGTTTGTGTGATCCAGTTAGGTTCAGTTCTGTATGGTAATGAATATGTCATGATCTCTATCATCGACATCATCGAAACTTCTTTCGATGGATCAGAACTCTTCTGATTCGAACAGCTAGAATGATCGATCATCTAAATCAATCTAATTGCTCCCAAAATCCACCAGTGACCCGTAGCAGTATATGGTGGCAACCCATCAGAGCTAAATGTGAACCTCTTGATGTAGCTACCTGTGTGATTAAGTTCTTCTATCTTGAGCCTTGATCAGATTAGGGTTAAGGTGAACTTGTCAAATTCTAGTTTCTTTCATATGATGTAATCATTCAATTCAAGTCCAATGTGAAAACTTAAATAGAAACTCTTTTTATTATTTCACTCTGCCATGGCCATGGGCTTCTGGACTTGATTCTCATGATCATCATAGGGCTGCTCCTCTACCACCGAGGTAGATAGATTCCATCTTGATGTAATCCAGTTTCTGCAATGAACATGCTATAGCCAACATACACATCAGGGTTTCGTATGGCTAGGAGACTGAGTTGTGGTGTAGTCAAACTATTACACCCTCAAGGTGAACTACCGATGCACCTGAAGGGAAATCCTGATTTCCCGGTCCAGGTTCGTCCAGATCTGATTAGATCAAGAGATATATATCAAAAATTTTCTCTTGATCTCAATCAAATCTTGATAAGTTTCAGATCTGATTATTATTATTTTAATAAAAAATATAAAATAAGATAAATTAAATCAAATTTAATTTACCTGATTTGGGTAATCCTATTACCTAATGATCTGCTGAGCGGAAGGTTCTGGATCTTAGCCACGCAAGCGCCTGGCCTCTACCGGTATCCTTCGGTTGGATCTGGAGATCCTCTTCTTCTCTATCACACCTCCAAAAATCAGATCTAGATCTGATCTAGAGGATCTTCAAAACTCTTTTGAAGATCTGCAGTCGTCCTTTTGCAGCAGCGCAGCCTTCTTGCTTTGTCGCCTTTCCATTGAATCGCACCAACTAATCCAAAACACTTTGGACGTGGAGAGAAGGGGAGAATGGTTATGGTGTGGAGAAGGAAGAGAGGCAGCCTTGGGGCGTTCTAATTTAATTAGGGTTGGGCGCAGGGTCTTATTTATAGACTCTTGTGATCCAACTCCTCTTCCTCTCAACCAATCACAACCCTTTGTGAAATCAGATCTAAATCTGATTGGTTGGAATAGAGTCCCCTGATTCCTCCTTAAGGGCGCCTAAGACCAGTCAAACTGGATTCTTAGTAGAACCTGATTGGAATCCAAAAGGGAGGTGGAGTCCTTGTCCAACAAGGACTCCTAGGCGCCTCCTACTTGGGCTCACGCCACCCGGTGGCGTGCCCCTTCTCCTTGCCAGGTTCTGGCAGGGGGACAGGCCCCCACCAGCTCTCCAATAGGTGCATGACATGTGGTCAAAAGTCAAAGGTGTCAATGGTCACGTTTGACCAGTCAAAGGTAGACTTTTGACCAAAGTCAAAGAACAAGAAATGGTAGGTGACCAAAAATGGCAGGTAATGTCTTACAAATAAACAACCTTTCTGACTTGGACAACCTCCAGTCAGACCATATGAAGCCTCTGATTGAGCACAAA
>QRFJ01000226.1:104123-133494 GCA_006176705.1 Cocos nucifera | reverse complement strand
TTAGCTTGGATTATTGACCACCTCAAAATCAGAACTGAGTCAACAGATATGGCTAGGTAAGTGAGACCGGTGGAAGGGATATGCCATTAACTCATACAAGAATGCATTCAGGTGGAATAGCTCCCAATTTTTAAAATCAGTCGGTGTATGTTGCAACTTACCTTAGAACACAAAATTGTTGAGCCAGAACCAATTAGGTTAGCCTATATCCAGACTCTAACCTCTGAGCCTAATTAGGTCTTGCTGATCGTGACTCGATCTTGAACCCAAACTTAATCCTTATCAGGCTGATCAATTAAAGCATGTTGATTCCATCTACCACTCGTGATTCGGTTTTTGATCAACGCTCAGACCTAATTGAGCTACCAAGCCCGGACCAGTATTATGAATATGTCTTAGATCTAAAATTCTCAATTTTAGATCTAATTTATATTCCATATCTTTAATTCTTAATTAAGTCGAGAAGGTTAATAACAAAATATGCATAATAAATCCTAGGGTTTCAGGATCTAGAGTTTGCAGAAAGTTAACAGTTTTAGGTTTCTGATTAAGGACGAACGTTTGCAGCACCCCTACACATCATAAGAACGCCCCATCGGATGGGAGGAGAGGATCTTTAACCCTTCTTCATTCTTATGATCGGACGACTAAGAGGAAATGCCTTAATCCAGGAACATGTATGTAATACTATAAAAAGAGTTTTAAGATCTATATCATACATCTCATATACAAATAGATCTAATATGGCATTTTGCATACATCTCATGTATCAATCAGCATGTTTCAATCTAAATTATCTCATAATATTCTAAAAAATTAGATTTAAATTGATCTTATCAAAATAAACTCTTAATCTAGATAACTATGTAAAAACTATTCTACAACTAGTCTAGACATGCATCAATCATATCTCATACGATGTTAAAATTAAATAATTTACTATTTTTCATATATTATTATAATAATTATAATATCAAAAAATAGTAAATAAATAGATCTAAAATATGATTTAATCAACTTAAATTGTAAACATGCAAGACTATTCTATAGAACTATTTCTATTTTAGGAACTAGTCATGCATATTTTCTAATCAAATTATAATATAATTTTTAATTTTTTCTAATTTTAGATCTGATCACATCTCATGTGACATCTAAAATTACATATTTTTTGATTAGAATAAATTTAAAATTAGATCTAAATACTTTAGAACGTTGGCTCTGATACCAGTTGAAGGGAAAATTCTGATTTCTCGGATCAGGTTCGTTTAGATCTGTTTGGATCAAGAGATATATTTCAAAAAATTTTTTCTTTGATCCAAATTAGATCTGAGATATTTTAGATCTAATCTTTATTATTTTAATAATAAAAATAAAATATAGATAAATTAAATCATATTTAATTTATCTTGATGTAGGGTAATCCTATTAACCATTGATGATCCTGTAAGCAGCGGAAGGTTCTAGATCTAGCCAAGCAATTGCTTGGCCTCTACTGATATCCACTCAGGCTGGATCTGAAGATCCTCTTCTTTTCTATCATATCTCCAAAAATTAGATCTGAATCTGATTTGGAGAATCTTCAAAATAACTTTTGAAGATCAGCAGTTGTCCTTTATAGCAGCGCAGCCTTCTAGCTTTCTGTCACCTTTCTCTCACCTAGATTGCATCAATTTAGATTCCAAACTATGGGCATAGAGAGGAGAGGAAGAAGATGGACTTGGTGTGGAGGAGAAAGGCAACCTTGGGGCGTGGGAATTTTCATGTATTTTTGTGTTGGGCGCAGGGTCTTATTTATAGACTATGCATGATCCAACTCCTCTTCTTCCCAACCAATCACAACTCTTTGTGAAATCAGATCTAAATCTGATTGGTGGGAATAGAGTCCCTTGGATTCATCCTTAGATGGTGCCTAAGATCAGTCAAAGTTGGTTCTTAGGAGGAGTCTAATCGGAATCCAAAAAGAAGATGGAGTCCCTGTCCAACAGGGACTCCTGGGCGCCTCAAACTTGGGCGCATGCCACCCTTGGCGTGCACCCTCCTCCTTGCCAGGTTCTGGCAGGGAGACAAGACCCCACCAGCTCTCCAATAGGTACGTGACACATGGACAGAAGTTAAAGTATCAATGGTCAACATTTGACCAGTCAAAAGGTTAAACTTTTGACCAAAATCAAAGAACGAGAAATAGCAGGCGACCAAAAAAATGATAGATATTATCTTACAAAATAAGACAATCCTTTTCTGACCTGGACAGACTCCAGTCAGACAAAGCGAAGGCCTTTGATCAAGCACAAACTCCTTTAGCTTAGTCAGGACAACTATTTTTGATAGTAAAAGAAGAACGTTAGGTTCAATCGAGTGCTAGCACGATTTTTTTAAAGCTAATTGAATCTCATTCAGATCAATTGAACTGGATCAGTTCAATTGATGATCATCAGATTCAAACCCTTGTTTGTGTGACCCAGTTAGGTTCAGTTCTGTATGGTAATGGGATATGTCATGAACTTTATCATTGACATCATCAAAACTCCTTTCGATGGATCAGAACTCTTCTGATTCGAATAGCTAGAATGATCGATCATCTAAATCAATCTAATTGCTCCCAAAATCCACCAATGACACCTAGTAGTATATGGTGGCAACCCGTTAGAGCTAAATGCGAATCTCTTGGTGCAGCTACCTATATGATTAAGTTCTTCTATCTTAAGCTCCGATCAGATTAGGGTTAAGGTGAACTCGTCAAACCCTAGTTTCTATCATATGATGTAATCATTCGATTCAAGTCCGATGTGAAAACCTAAATAGAAACTCTTTCTATTATTTCACTCTACCACGGCCATGGGCTTTTTGACTTGATTCTCATGATCATCATAGGGCTGCTCCTCAACCACCGAGGTAGATAGATTCCATCTTGATGCAATCCAATTCCTACAATGAACGTGCTATAGCCAACATACCCCTTAGGGTTCCGTATGGCTAGGAGACCGAGTTGTGGTGTAGTCAAACTATAACACCCTCAAGGTGAACTATCGATGCATCTCAAGTCAAAGAACCAGATACACCACTACAGCATCGAGTCAGTCATTGACGAGAAGGTAGACTTCCTAATGACTACTCGAGGTGGTCACGCTCAGTGCCCTTATTCTCTAACGAGTATCTGTACTCTTGCTTCGGTGTCTCCACACCGTAGACTCAAGACTCATCTACTAAAGAGAAGCGATTGCACACCAATCTTTCGAATCAATCACCATCCTCGTGATGATCCTATGGTCGAGAGCATTTTATGAGTTAATAATGATTATTCATGTCTTAAATTTTCAACTCTTGAAAATATGAATTATCATTACCGTTAACTCAAAGGATGTATCACAGACACTAGATACACATATGTGATAGAAAATAACCCATTTTATTGATTATATTCAAAATTACAATTTTGCCTTTAGAAGTGTATTACAAGTGTCAGCCAATTCTGGCTTCTAGGGCACATATATCTAATACGTCAATCATCCTTGGCATCACAAGCCCCAATATCGTGTTGTGGAAGCTCCTAATCTTTAGCACGGACCTGAAGGAACCTGTGATGTTCTCTATGGGCAGCACACCATCGATCCTCCACCTGGATCTCTGATGGAGCACCTCCCTCCTTGGGCTTGATGGAGACGCCCCCCTTCACTAGGGCTTCTTCAAGAACCCTAAGGTGGCAACTCTAGAGAGAAGAGAAGAAGAGAGTTAAGGGAGAAAAGGTCTGTATTGATTCTAATCTTAAAAAACCTAATACAACCTATGTATTTATATATAGCCATTAGGCCCGACCAAAAAACTCTCCGACTAACCCAATACATGAAAGCACTCACTGAGTCCGTGTACACCCATGTCTCTCATGCTCTCATCCTCTTAATGTAGACCCGATCCATACATGAATTAGCCTCCTTAAGACCTCTCAAACTAGACCTTAAAACCCCTAGGATCAACTCAGATCCTAGCCCAAAACCGACCCTCGCATAACTCTACCCGCGTACTGAGCCGGCTCAGTCTTAGCACTGAGCCGACTAAGTTCCATTGGGTCAGCTCAGCCTGAAACTAAGCCAACCCAGTCCTATGCCATGCTCGTAGTCTCAAATGTGCAGCTCTCTATTTTACCTGTGCTCTGAGACTTAGTCGATCTAGTTTTGGACTGAACTGGCTAAACTGTAGAAAATCTTCCTTCTGCGGTCTTGATTCCCCAACTTTGGTTCCTTGCTTCACCTTGTGTCCCAGGTCTCTAAAGCACCAACCAAGCCCTTGGAATCCCTGGAGCCAACCCCCTGACTCCTCCTGTGACCTTTCAAGGCTTGGGAGCACCACAAATCCTCACAGTCTCCACCTCGGTGCCCCAAGCCTTGGCAAATCCCTCAGCAATGACCTCTTGCACAATCCTACTATCCCTGCACACTCGACAGCATCTTGTGCAATCATCGCCTCCACCAATCTTTTTCAGCTATTATGCACCCTTGAGGCCTTTGGAATGACCGCCTCCATCGCTGAAGACCTGTGCTTGCTTTTCTGCACCATCCTAAAATTATAGGATCTCTTCTGCTTAGCAGCTGCATCACTTTTTTTGGACTTTCCTAGAGAACCCACAACATTCCTATACCAGTACTCGCTGCAAACCCTGACATGGTCTCCTCAGAACTATTTCTATCCTTCTGCACATGCTGCTCCACTTGAAATCGTGCATCACTGATGTTGGTGCTAGGATATCGATCCTCCCACACCCCTCTGCTCTGAACTCATGTCAAATTCCTTTCCAATTATGAAGCCACCTCTACGGAGCTCCACCTATATTCGAAGTCCACCTGATGCCATAGAAGTCGACTCTATCATCAAGTCCCTCGAGGCCAACCACTCAATGCTACATTGCTGAGCCTGCCACTGCACCTCGAACACCATCGCTGCTCCTTCGAACCCTCCGCACTTCGCAGACCTCTTTGAAGCCATCTCGGATACCTCCACAACCCGCGGACATCTCTGAAACTCAAGAGCTCATCCAACTCTTATGAAATCAGTGACTGAATCTTAGAAAAATTCCATCCTAGTTCTTCTCTTCTGTCCCTACATCAGCCATCGCTTCAGTTGCGTCGGGAGAACCATCCTCCATCTGAACCACGACTCTTCCTGGTGCCCCTACAGAAGAAACCTGATCCATGATACTCCCGACTACTAGAGACCTCCTGGCTCTTTCTGAGACCTACTTTTAATCTTTCTAAGAAGCCCCCGATACCATCTACTGAGATACACTCCTCGATTGCTACACCGTCGAGCCTCTCTCAGCCCCTATGCCTCCAGAAAAGTGCTCCTGTAGAATTCTAGCACTCCCTAACTCATCTTTGCATCGCTCTACAACCATCCAGCCCTGACCTACTGGACCTCCATGGATTATCCATCTCCATCACTCTCAAGGCTCTGCAAATCCATGCTCTAGTTGAACCGCTGAATACATCTCCGACTACTTTCCCACCTTCTAGACAGCGAAGGACATATAGTCGCTTCTTCAGCCTTCCTTCGATCATTATCCTTTGGAAAACCTCTCTTCAATAGCCCTATAGTACCCATCTTTCTAAAGAACTCTGATGCTCTCTATTGAGATACCTTCCTCAGTTGCTGCATCGCCGAGCCTCTCTCAGCCCTACATCTTTAGGGAAATGCTACTGCAGCACTCCAGTGCTCCCTACCTGTCACATAACTATCATACATCCCAGCCTTTCCACCAAGATCGATCAGTAAATCATGCATCAAATTCTTCCATCTCGAGAAAAATTCCTTTTCGTTAATCCTCTCAACCTTCACCTTCAACCTGTTGCTCCTGGTTGGCCAAACCACAGCAATAACAAGGTAGATTTGAGACATACTATGAAATCCTTATGCAGATTTTTGATTTCACCTTGTACGACTTCTTCTTCCCTTCCACGCACTATCAGGCTCTTAAACTTGGCTTTGATATCATATTATTGTCCATAACGTTCCAGGCATCACCTAGCTCCGATACCAAATTGTAGACCCATGATATCGTTTGAACGCCAATCATCCTTAGCATCACAAGCCTCGATATCATGTTGCGGAAGCTTTTGATCTTTAGTACAGATCTGAAAGAACCCGTGACGTTCTCTATGGGCAGCATACCATCAATCCTCCACCTGGATCTTTGATGGGGCGCCTCCTTCCTTGGGCTTGAGGAAGACGCCCCTCTTCTTTAGGGCTTCTTCAAGAACCCTAGGACGGCAACTCTAGAGAGAAGAGAAGAAGAGAGTTAAGGGAGAAAAGGTCTGTATTGATTCCAACCTTGAAAATTCTAATACAACCTATGTATTTATATATAGCCATTAGGCCTGATAAAAAAAACTCCGACTAACCCAATACATGAAAGCACTCACCGAGCCTATGTACATCCATGTCTCCCATGCTCATCCTCTGGATCTAGACCCAACCCATACATGAATTAGCCCCCTTAAGACCCTCAAACCAAGCCTTAAGACCCCTAGGATCAACCTAGACCCTAGCCTAAAACAGACCCTCGCATAACTCTGCCCGTGCAATGAGCTAGCTCAGTCTCAGCACTGAGCTAGCTAAGTTCCACTGGGTCGGCTCAGTTTGCTCAGTCTCAGCACTGAGCTAGCTAAGTTCCACTAGGTCAGCTCAGTCTCAGCACTGAGCTACTAAGTTCCACTGGGTCGGCTCAGTTTCAAACTGAGCCAACCCAGTCCTGTGCAAACTAAGTCGACCCAGTCCTGTGTCGTGCCAGCAGTTCTGAACGCACTGCTCTCTATTTTACCTGTGCTTTGAGACTTAGCTGACCCAGTTTTGGACTGAGTCGGCTAACCTATAGAAAATCTTTCTTCTACAGTCTTGATTCTCCAACTTTGGTTTCTTGCTTCACCTTGTATCCCAGGTCTCCGAAGCATCAACCAAGCCCCTGGAATCCCTGAAGCCAACCCCCGACTCCTCTCGTGGCCTCCCAAGGCATGGGAGAACCACAAATCCTTATTGATACAATCTGAAAGATTCACATCCATAGATAAGTCCAAGGTGTGCAAGCTTTAGAGATCCATTTATGGATTGAAGCAAGCATCTCGAAGTTGGAACATGCATTTTGATAGGATGATCAAAACGTATGGCTTCATTAAGAATGGAGAAGAGCCCTGCATTTATAAATGGGCAAATGGTCTAATAGTTGTATTCTTTGTCTTGTACGTGGATGATATTTTTTTAATTGGGAATGACATCCCCATACTACAGAAAATAAAAGTCTGGTTGTCATCATAGTTCTCCATGAAGGTCATGGGTGAAGCATCCTACATCCTAGGGATGAAGATCTATAGAGATAGATCTAAAAGGATGCTTGGGTTATCCCAATCCACGTATATAGATACTGTGCTGAAGAGGTTCAGCATGGAGAATTCTAAAAAGGGTTATCTTTTGATAGGCCATGAAATTTTTCTCCCTAAGAAGAATTGTCCGACAACTCCAGAAGAGAGAGAGCATATAAGTAGAGTCCCATATGCTTCGATAGTGGAATCTATCATGTATGCCATAATATGTACAAGACCAGATGTGGCATACTCACTAGGAGTAGTGAGTAGATACTAATATGATCCTAGAGAAAATCATTGAAAAGTGGTTAAAGCCATACTTAAGTATTTAAGAAATACTAAGGACCAATGGTTAGTTTATGGTGAGTCAGATCTGAAACTTATGGAGTTTACAGACTCCAACTTTCAATCTGACCATGATGATGGTAGAAGCATGTCAGGATATATCTTTACTCTAAATGATAGATTCATCTACTGAAAGAGATCCAAGCAGCATATTATGGCAAACTCTATTTACGAAGCAGAGTATGTGGCAGCATCAGATGCTGCAAAGGAAGCTACGTGGCTGAGAAAGTTTATCACTGAACTTGAAGTAGCACCCTTTTTTGATGGTCTGGTCCTACTCTACTGCGATAGCATTGGTACCATTGCTCAGGCGAAAGAATCGAAGGCACACCAATGGACGAAGCACATTCTGCACCGCTTCCACCTAGTCTGGAATGTTGGAAAATGTGTTCTAACGCCAATCATCTAAGTAGTAGATGATTGAAATTAGTATTTGAATTATCTAATAATAATAGTAATTTGGTTGTTTCATCATAAAAATTCTATCTTTCTTAAATAAACTCCTAAATTATGATGAAGTTCTTAGAACCACAATCAATCAATAAAAGAAGATTTATTGGATGGTTCTTAAATTATTCACGACCAAATGATAAGTTATTAACAAGGATGATAACTCAACGAGTGTAGGTCGCTGTATGCCATATGCATTGGTTATCCTTATAATCAAGTGGTGTGGAGATACTGGTATGGCATCCAGGTCAGATATAGGAGTATATCTGCACTGAACGTGACCAATGTAGCACTCTATTGTCAAGAATAGCTAGCTAAGGCCAATTGGTATAAGTGTCCCTCTGACTTGAGATCGTCATGGTGACTTGCGAGCAACTCACTATACTTTGGTGCTGGACTGCCTGTATTTCTAATATAGGTAATGGAAGATTATTGGATATAATCAAGTATTTGTAGAGTCGGTGTGTGAGTCAAGATGAGATTGACCACTTCTAATTAACTTCAGAAAGAGAATGTCTTACTGTGTTTTAATTTACCAAAACCTAGGCCTAGGTAATCCTCGTGAGGTGTCAATTTACCAAAACCTAGGCCTAGGTAATCTTCGTGAGGTGTCATAGGATTTGTAAAATTTTTAGACACAATAGAGATGACTTGTATGAGTGTTTGACAGTATACTCGAAGTCGTCTTGAGCATTATCAGTCATAGGGATGAATTATATGGTAACCATGGGCTAGGGTTCTAAGAATGTTGCTTTGCATACATTCGACCTATCCGGATGTCGGGAACCATTGCTAGATGGTAACTTTGGATGGTTAATTGATGATTAAGAATCGTTTTGAGGTCAAACATTCAACGCGATTGATGTTTGACCTAATGCAAGTGCTACAGGAAAATCGATTAGCAATTAAATTGTTAATTGGCTCAATTTGATTGAGCAATCAAACTGAGATCAAATCTAATTAAATTAGATTCAATTAGAATTAGTTTGAATTTAATTAGATTAAGTTTAATTAATTTATTGGATAAGCCAATTGCAAGAAAAGAATAATTCTTTGTTTGACTAGAACTTGGGTGCACCTGATTGACTTAGGATTTAAATCAGATTTAGATCTTGATTTAATCTGATTCAATTGGACTTCTAGTTGGACTAGGATCACTCTTAATTGGGTTATATTTAATCTAATTTAAATAAAAATTAAATTAAGTTTAAAATAATTTTGAGCTAGTCAAACAAGAGGAGTCCCAATTGGACTGGGACTCTCTCTCTCTTTCACTTATGCCTAAGAAAGCCCACACCATATTTTAATTTTAAATTTTTTTCTATGATTTTCATGCCTAAGAAATAATTTTTCATATCCCATTATCTTAGGAATTGAATTTAAATTTGATTTGATCAAAATTAGAAGGAAGTTGGAAATTATTTCCTACTTGGAAGAGTCTTCTTTGACCCAAACTCCTCCCTCCCTTGTGTGCCAACTCTACCCACACCCCTCTATCTTATTCAGCCCTTTTTCCCTTGGTTTTGTGCATGAGAATCAGTGGTTACATGAAAAAATAAGTGGGAGGGGCATCCAAGAGTTGGACGCCCCATAGAAGTCCTCCTTTGACTAGATTTTGACCTAGTTTTATAATATAAAGGAGATGCCTCTTTCTTTGACCATAGAGGACGTGAAAAATCCTAGCAAAATCATGAAAAATCAGAGGAAACGAAAGAGAAGGTATGGAGGATTTGTGGCATCAAGATTCATGGAGAAGAGCCCTCAATTAAGACATCAAAGGTTGATATCTTGAAGAGATAAGGTAAGAGAAGATTGTATTCTCTTATATTTTTCTTTTATGTTTCTCTCTTTCTATTTTATTTATGTTTTTTATATGATAAAAATTTGAGAAAGAGAGAGAGTTAGGGCTTGAGGAAAGATGGTGCCAAGATTCTTAGAGAAAAGGTTTTCATCTGGATATCAATCGTTGATGTCATGAAGGCACAAAGGTAAGAGAAGATTATCTTCTCTTTATTTCTTTTTGAGTATCTTCTTTTTTATTATTTTATATAATTTTTATATGATAAATATCTGAGAGAGAGAGAAAGAGGGCATGGAATCTATGCTCCAAGGTGTTGGGGCATGGTGATCATTTTTGGACATGATCTGATCATGTCCTGATGCGAGAAGAAGAAGAGAAGAAGGTCTTCTCTTAGGATTTTCTTGAGAGCCCTTTTTCTAAATTTTATTTATGAGATTTTTATGAGAAAAATCTGAGGGTGTGATATCTAAAAAATTAAAAAAAAAATTTAGAGGAGAAGGTCTCCTCTGAACCTAGCATAATAGATGTTTTCAGGACATCAACCGTTGATGTCCTGAAGGAGAAGATTTGTCTTCTCCTTGGATTTTTTTCATATGTCTTTTTATTTTTTGATTTATAGTAAATCCAAGGGTTGGATTTCTCCCTCATTCCTCCTCTTGTTCTTCATCTCTTGGATTGTCTTAGAGATCCGAAGAATATGTATTTAATTAACTATCAGGAGGGATCCATGAGAAGCTAGCACTTCAAATGGATCTTCGTTAGACGAACCTCCAATCTGTGTTGCAAGTTTGTGTGGATCATCTGTAGAGGCCGGATACATGTGCGGCTCTAAAGGCAACAACGAATTCAACCACGAAGTTCTCGACCCATGCAAAGGTAAGAGGTCTGATCTCTTGGTGACCTAGATGTGATCTAGGATTAGATCTAGAATTATTCTAGATCTAGGTATTGATATGATCAATACCACTTATGATTAATTTAATTTTAGATTTATATTTGCATCATAACAAGTTATAGATCCTTGGTGTAGGATTTTGTAATTTGATTACATGCATGTTGTAGATTAAATAGTTTAATCTATGTCTTCCACTGCTCTATATTTTAAAAAAGTTTTGAAATATATGCATGAAATCCTACATGTTTTCTATCAATGGTATCAGAGTATCTAGGTTCTATTATAACATATTTATGTATATTTTAGATTAAATCTAAAAATTAAAGTTAATTAAAGATCGCACATACTGCAATAAGGTTGTTCTGTTGTAAGGTAAACCCCTTACAAAGTAAAGACTGTCCTAGTATGTACTGATCTAAATCAAAATCATGAATTATTTAGATTAGATCTAAAAAAATTTATGATTTAATTTTTTAATTTAAATCTAAAATTTAATAGATATTAGATCTATTTTATATTATTTAGATTAGATCTAAATAATATCAAGATTGCACATACTGCCATAAGGTTGTTCTGCTATAAGGTTTACTCCTTATAGTGAAAAGGTTGTCCTAGTATGTGCTAATCCAAGAAACTTAAATCATAAATATGTTACATGAGATTTAAACTAATTTATGATTTATTTTTAAATTTTAAATGATTTATGATCTGATCCACATGATGTGTTTTATGTTTAGATCTAATCTTCTTATTGCATATGTTGATATGTAATTTTTGTTTTGAATGTAGAATGTATATGTATGATATATTTGTTTTGTAGAAATTAAATTACGAACTTACTTTCTGCAAAATTCTAGATTTAAAACCCTAGGACATGATCTAAACAATGAAACAAATCTGATCTAAAACTATATATTGAATATGATTCAATACAATTTGAAATATTTCAAACAATAAAATTAGAAACTAGTTCTGAGACTCCATAAACCTAAATGCATAAGATTTAAACTTAATTAAGAATTAAGTGATTGTTTAGGATCTAGGTTTGTGATTTGAAGATCCTAAGATAATTTCATAAAACATGGGTTAAAGTAAAATGGGTTAGCTTTGATCAAGTCCTTAACTGTGTTAGACCCAGGGTTAGATTAAATGTGGACATAGTTAAGAAATTGATCAAACCTAATTAATAGTTAATTAAGATTAGGTCATTTCTATAGATCACTTCAATAGTTGTAGTTGATCAAAATCCATACATCTAACAAATGGATGCTGATCGTGGCTCAGTAGACGAGCTCGAGTCTTTAGGCAGACCAAATCAAAACTGACAAACCAATTAGTATCTAAGGTAAGTCTGGCATCCCAGATAGATGGTTTTTAATTGGTAGCTAGCTTATCTGATCATTTCTAATTGTGTCTAAGGCAAGCCTTGGTAGATCCTTCTACCGATCTTACTTACCTGGCCTATATTGTTAATCAAGTTTTGATTAGGTTGCTCATTGATTCGTGCCAACCCATGTCATATAGAAAATCAGTGAGACTAATTTTATTCAGTGAGACTGATTTAGGTGCCCATGGATCGTAATTGATCCTAATCTTCATCAGTGACTTGCGAAGTCAGTGGGAGGACTTGACTTGGTGAAGTCAGTGGGAGCAACTTGGTCTATCTTCTTTCTATCCTTAAATTACTAATAATTTAAATCCTCTACAATTATTAGGTCCTTAAAATAATAAAGTTATTAGGGATAACGGAGTCATAGCCTCCCATTAAGGTGTTTGATAATGGGTCCATTAACTCAATAATCATTGGAGGCCCAAAGGTTTGGTTCTTGTTGACTAATGAAATTATCATCCATCATATGATGACTTGGATGTGTCTCTCTAATGATGGTTGGGTTGGCCAACCAAAGTTAGGGCTGATCATTCATTGGTTAGATGCGCCAAGTATGGTCATATTAATGGTTGGATCTAACTGGACCCTTTTCTAAGAAGGCCAAAGCCAACTGATTAGGGCCTAGGGCAAAATTAAAATTACTAGAAATTATTTGAAGAAATAATTGATTATAACCTACCCTTAGATGTACATGGGTGGGCTAACCAAAGTTGGGCTCGTGTGCAGTCTATGTGGATTCTAGTACCTACTATAAAATTAAAGTAATTCCTCGATTTGGAGGTAGAGACTACCAGTTCAAATAAAATAGTGGGAGAATCTTTAGACTAAAGTCTAAGTCTTTAGGCTTAAAATGATTCATATACAATAGATCATTATTCTCTATTAAGGCTAAATCCTAATTGCCCCTATCACTATTAGACAGTGAAGACTTATGGATCCAACTTCAATAATTAGTATCAAAAGATGATATTGGTTCAGCAGTACGAATGGGTTCATATTGGAGTTTTTGAGTCCAGTCAAAACAATTAGTCCAAGATTAATGCAAATCAGGCATAGTACTTCTAATGTCTGAAATAGGGTCATAGGAAGAAGATTTGTCTTGCTTTCCTGGACCATGATAGGTTGAAGAAAGGAGCAAATGTTGCTCATTAAAGACGTTATATGATAACACCTTAAAACTTCTCTATATGTAATTCTACTACCTGGGTGTTAGAAATCAGTGGTCTTATGCAATTCATTGCAAGGACATAAGATAAGTGGAATGTACATACCCTAGTTAGATTATGTCATGGATGTCTATGTTTGGTATTACAGACTTACTCATATTGACAAGAACAGGATAAATGAGTTAGCTTGAGAGGAAAACCTCAATATCAATGATTGTGAATCATTGATAGCCTATGAATCTTGTCTTCTTGCGAAGATGAGAAAGTCACCTTTTATTGGGAAAGGTGAAGGAGCCGATAACGTTCTAAGTCTCATTCATAGTGATGTATGTAGATCTTGAACTTAAGTGCCAAAGGAAGACATTAATATTTCATTACAGATGACCTATCTGGGCATGGATATGTCTGGAACGAATCATTTAAAATATTTAAAAGATTCAATAATGAAAAAGAAAAATAAACTGGATAAGGTATTAAAACTCTTCAATTAGATCGAGGAGGCAAATACTTATCCAGTGAGTTTGTAACATATCTAGGAGAGAATAGGATTCTCTCTTAGTGGATTCCATTTTGGAACACAGCACATCTAAAAGAAAAAATTGAATTTTGTTAGACATGGTTCAATCTACAATAGGGTACACTTATCTGCCTGTTGCAGAGTTGTGCTCTTGTGACTACTTTTTTACTCTAAAAATTTATACTGAGTTAATCTATTGCATTGACTCCATATGGAATATGGATCGGGCGTAGATCTAGACTCTCTCACTTTCGGGTTTGGAGTCGATCAGCCTATGTCGTATTTGCACACAGATAAACTTGGATCCTGGTCCAATAAGTGTTTAAGGATTATTAATTCGGCTATGCTAAAGAACATAAAATGTTCATCAGCAATAGGGCATTCCTTTTGGAAAGGAGTTCCTTAGAGAAGAAAATGATGCCTATCAAGTTGAACTTGTAAAAGTTTGACTGGTAGAAAAGAACCGATGTTATCTGATAAACCTACAGAACTAGATTTGATCAAATCAAATCTGAAGCTCATTAAAGTGTCACCTTTAAGGAGATCCGATAGAGTACTGCATTAGCTGGATAGATACTTTAGTGTCTAGGTTTGAGATGGCAATTATTTGAGCTTGATCAGAACAACAAGAATCTGATCACCTATAAGGATATAGTGTAGCGGTCTGATTTTGAGAAGTGGCTTGGAGCCATATGATCCAAATTGAAGTCTATAAAAATTAATAGTGTATGGATACTAGTTGATCACCTAAAGGGATAAAACCCATTGGGTGTGAATGAATTTTTAATAGTATCAGAGTAGTGCAGACGGAAAGGTAAGGACCTATAAAGCCAGTTTGAGTATCGTCTCAGAGTTTGAACATACATTCTAAACGTATATCTTAGTTATGAACAAAGACAAACCCTGCACTTATTATTAGGCAAAATGTTTTGTAGTGTTATTACTTGTGATGTTTGAGGATGAAATTCTCTTAATCTGGAATAGCATTCCAACATTGCAAGGAATAAAGGTTTAGCTGTCATCTTATTTATCTATGTATGAGATTAGACATGGTATACTCACTAGAGGTAGTGAGCAGATACCAGTCTGATCCAAGTAAGTGTCATTGGAGGATTGTATAGATAATTCCTAAGTATTTGGAAAATACTAAGATCTAGTGACTCAAATATAGAAGTACTAACTTAAAATATATGGATGTTTTGATTTCAGTCAGAACAAGATGACAATAAGAGAATGTCGACTCATACCCTAACTGTAAGAGCAATCTACTGGAAAGGTTCCAAGTAGGATACTTTAGCCTATTCAATTAGTGATGTGGAGTACATCATGGCATAGATGCTACCATGTAAGCTGTGTAGTTATCGAGATTCATTAGCAGGTTGGGAGTGGCACCCTCTACCCATGGTCCAATCCTATCATAGCACTGGAGCCATAACTCAGGCTAAAGAACCAAAGGACCAGCATATTTTGCATTGGTTTCATCTTAGATATTTGATTTGGGTGACGTCGATCTTTAGAAGATCGATGTAAAAGGAGAACTTGACCGACCCATTTGCTAAGGCCTCAGAAGTAAGGAGTTCTACGAACTCAAGTGCAAGATAGAATATTTGATATCATTCTAATTGGCTTTAGTCCAAATGAGAGTTGTTGGAAAATGTGTCCTAAAGTCAATCATCTAAGTAGTAGATGATTGGAATTAGTATATGAATTATCTAATAAAAATAGTAATTTGACTGTTTCATCATAAAAGTTCTATCTTTCTTAAATGAACTCCTAAATTATGATGAAGTCCTCAGAACCATAATCAATGGATATAGGAGAATTTATTGGATGGTTCTTAAATTGTTCACAACCAAATGATAAGTTATTAACAAGGATGATAACTTATCGAGTGTAGGTCACTGTTGATAGGATTGGTGTACAGGATGGAAGCATAGATTTCAAAGCAAAATAATGAAATCATATAAACTAAATCCGAACCTACGATCACCTTACTAGCAATTAAATCATATAGCATGCATTTGTAATATAAAAGAAAGTATTAGAATATACCTCTTATCGCTAAACCCTGAATTGTCCCTAATTACTAGCAGCAATCCATTAGGGGTTCCACTAGGTGCCCACGTATTCACACTCCAATGTTGATCCACATGGAGACTTGATCAAGACACCAACACCTCTGATTTATATAATTAAAATTCTAGTAATAAGAATTTTAATTAAATGGGCAAGACCTTCCTTAATCTTTATGTCACCTTTCTTACCTCTCCTTACCTTTTTTTCTTTTTCCCTTTGTCTTCTTAATTTTTCTTCCTAATCTCTTAGTCTTAAGATGACTTCTTATCCTTATAAGGACAAGGTCTGGACAAGAGAAGAGAAGAAAAAAAATTGGACAATGAGGAAATACTTGTAAGAAAGAAAGATAATTTTCATAATACTATGGACTCTTGGTACGCACCCTTATTTATAATATATGTAGGGGTGCCAATACATTTTCTCGCGCCCTTTCAAATTATTATCTCATGTCCCTTCAGCCTATCTCACATCTCATCAGATAATAACGACATGTAGACTTAGTCCAAGAGGTGTCTTAAAGCAGAAGGACTCTCGGACTAATTCTACGTAAGTTATTTACGAAAAGTCATGGGCTTTGCGCCATCATTTTTAACCATTAGATCAGATAAGAAGGCCATCCAATGGCTTTAATATGGGACGTCCATTCAGTAAAATGGCATGGAGATAATCTTTGAATAGTCAAAGTCCCAAGGGACTTTGATTTGGTCCAAGAGGCGCCAAGGAAGAGTGGGCGGCAAGGAGTCCTGGGCGATAAGGAGCCCCTTCTCATGCAAATATTAAATAGATAATGGAGTATTTAACCTATAGAAGGACTCTTTTGTGCCCCATATCCGATGTTCATGCCCATTTGAAAAAATTATACGACATGGAGAAAGAGGAAAAGTCAAAGAAGGTAGGCGCCAAACTAATCCCATGCGCCAAAGTCTCTTGCGCATGAAAGACTTCCCACACACAAAAGAGAGAGAGACTCTCTAGCACATGGGATTCTGATATATGACACCCCATCTGAAGCCTAATCAGTCTAGGTTAATCCAATTCAAGACCAAATCCAATTTGGCTCAAATAGGACCTTAATTAGCCCAAATTGAAAGCCGATTTGAATCCAATTTGAATCTGGGTGCTAGGGTTTGCTACATGTGCTAGCATGTTCATCTAGCAAACATGGTCTAATCCAATTAGATCCTTAATCAATTCCCTTTATGTGTGACCTATTGGGTTCCACATCTAGCCAGCAGTGGGTCTAGGTGTGATTTGACCTAATCTGGTTAGAACTCAACTAAATCGACTTAGGTCAAAACTAGCCTACCCAATTTGATCAATTAGAACACTTTCTAATTTAATGATCAAATTAAAATTTTTAATTTGATCAAGTCCACAACACATGATTGATGTCTAGCAACATATCGTGACTTTTCAGAAGATGTAAAATTTTGATCAAAATACCAAAAATACCCTTCAGTGAAAAGTTATCATGCAACTAGATCTTTCAATCATCCTACATCCTGAATATGACTCTGGGTATGGAAATATGTCAAACCCAATATCATATTTATTTCTCCTTCAATCTTATGATGATGATTCATTTAATGAAATATTAGAAACCATTTCTAATTTTTATCATGCTTTGATCAAAGTCTTCCTGAATCATCATTTGTTTAAAGCAGGCAGGATGTGATTTCCTCTTACTAGGAGTGATTGATTCCATGTTAACCTACTCACAATCTTCATATGTAATCTACCATATCCAGATCACCCCCATACATGACTGAGTCATGAATGAGTATGAGCCAAAATATGGATTCATATATATAAGATTCTATGGTAGTTTTAGGTCAAAGGATTACATGCACAATTCCACAATGAGAACCATCTATTGACATCTAGATAAGACTCCATTAGATATTCTCAACTTGGATCAACTCAGTGAACTCATTCTCTAATGAGCACCCACATCCTTGTATTAGTGTCATACACAAGTAATTGTGAGATCGATCACCCTCTCAATTGAGCATACAAAAGATGTGCTAGTCTTACCAAAAATATTGAACCCCAACTCAATGTTCCATCGATCAGAAATGTTTAAATTAGAGTTTTAAGATTTTAGATCTCACTGGTATGAACTTATCATAATCCTAAAACCATAGCCTTAATTTATGGGGTTCATCATAATCTTAAATAAATAATAAGACACTGCATATGATGAAATAAATGCCTTTATTTATTTTAAAATGTCATTACATGAGTTTGGAAGACAAAGAATAGCCCAAAAAGTAAATAAATAAATTTTAATTGACTTGAGGTCATATACCTTTCAATCTCCCACTTGCACTAAAGCCCATCGCTCTTATATTTTAAACCCATACAATCAAGGTGGCGATCAAACAATTGCATTGGTAAAGCCTTAGTGAATGGGTCTGCTATGTTGTTCTTTGTGTCAACTCATTCTATGACTATATTTTGTCTTTCAATAATTTCACGAATGAGATGGAAGCGTCTCAGAATATGTTTGGATTTATGATGAGACCTAGATTTCTTTGCTTGAGCAACAGCTCCAGTATTGTCACAGTAAAGTGGTACTAAATTTTTAATTTTGAAAATAACACCCAATTCAGTGATGAACTTCTTCATCCAAATAGCTTTTTTGGCGGCTTTACTTTCAGCTATATATTCTGCCTTAGTAGTTGAGTCAGCTACAGTTGGCTGCTTAGTACTCTTCCAACTCACTGCTCCACTATTCAGAGTAAAGATATATCCTGAAATGAATTTGCTATCATCTGGGTCTGATTAAAAACTAAAGTCAGAATATGCTTCTAGTTTAAGATCAGAACCACCATATGCTAGAAAATTTTTTTTAGTCCTTCTCAAGTACATAAGAATATTTTTCACAGCTTTCTAATGATCCTCTCCTGGATCAGCTTGAAATCTACTTGCAATGCCTAAGGCATAAGCAACATCAGGCCTTGTACATAACATGGCATCATTATTGATCCAATAGCTGAAGCATAAGGAATAGAACTCATTTTATTTCTCTCTTCAGGTGTCTTTGGAGACATCTTTTAGAGAGATGTATGCCTTGACTCATGGGTAAGTAACCTCTTTTACTCCCATCCATAATCTTTTCAGTATTAAGTCAATGTACCTAGATTGGGACAAGCCTAGCATCCTCTTAGATCTATCTCTATAGATCTTTATTCCTAGTATATAGGATGCTTCTCCCAAGTCTTTCATGGAAAACTTATTTGATAGCCATAATTTGACTGATTGCAACATTGGGATTGAAGGGCAATCCTGATTTCTCAGACCAGGTTCGTTCAGATCTGATCGGATCAAGAGATATATTTCAAAATTTTTTCTCTTTGATCCAAATTAGATTTGGGATGTTTCATATCTGATTCTTATTATTCTAATAATAAAAATAAAATCTAGATAAATTAAATCAAATTTAATTTACCTTGATGTAGGATAATGCTATTACCCGTATGATGATCCTATAAGCAGCGAAAGGTTCTGGATCTAGCCACGTAAGTGCCTGGCCTCTATCGATATCCACTCGAGCTAGATCTAGAGATCCTCTTCTTCTTTATCACGTCTCCAAAAATTAGATCTGGATCTGATTTGGAGGATCTTCAAAATAACTTTCGAAGATCAATAGTTGTCCTTTGCAGTAGCACAGCCTTCTAGCTTTTTGTCGCCTTTCTCTCTCCTAGATTGCACCAACTTGGATCCCAAACTATTTTGGGCGTGGAGAGGAGAGGGAGAAGATGGACTTGGTGTGGAGGAGGAGGGAGAGGCAGCTTTGGGGCATAGGAAATTGCATTGCTTTTTGAGTTGGGCGCAGGGTCTTATTTATAGACTATGCATGATCCAACTCCTCTTCTTCCCAACCAATCACAACTCTTTATGAAATTAGGTCTAAATCTGATTGGTGGGAATAGAGTCCCATGGATTCATCCTTAGATGGCGCCTAAGATCAGTCAAAGTTTGTTCTTAGGAGGAGTCTAATCAAAATCCAAAAAGGAGATGAAGTCTCTATCCAACGGGGACTCCTGGGTGCCTCCAGCTTGGGCGCACACCAAGGGTAGGGACTTCTGGGTGCCTCCAGCTTGGGCGCACGCCAAGGGTGGCATGCGCCCTTCTCCTTGCTAGGTTTTGGTAGGAGGACAGGCCTCCACCAGCTCTTCAATAGGTACGTGACACATGAACAGAAGTCAAAGTGTCAATAGTCAACATTTGATCAGTCAAAGATCAACTTTTGACCAAGTCAAAGGACGAGAAATGGCAAGTGACCAAAAATGATAGGTGACCAAAAATGGCAGGTATTGTCTTACAAATAAGACCACCCTTTTTTGACCTGGACAAACTCTAGTCAGACCAAGTGAAGGCCTCTGATTGAGCACAAACTCCTTTGGCTCAGTCAGGACAACTATTTATGATAGTAAAAGAAGAACGTTAGGTTCAATTGAGTGCTAGCATGATTTCCTTGAACCTAATTGAATCTCATTCAGATTAATTGAACTGGATCAGTTCAATTAATGATCACCAAATTCAAACCCTTGTTTGTGTGACCCAGTTAGATTCAGTTCTGTACGATAATGGGATATATCATGATCTCTATCATCGATATCATCAAAACTCCTTTCGATGGATCAGAACTCTTCTGATTCGAATAGCTAGAATGATCGATCATTTAAATCATTCTAATTGCTCCCAAAATCCACCAGTGACACCTAGTAGTATATGGTGGCAACCCATCAGAGCTGAATGTGAACCTCTTGGTGCAGCTACCTGTGTGATTAAGTTCTTCTATCTTGAGCCCCAATCAGATTAGGGTTAAGGTGAACTCGTCAAACCCTAGTTTCTGTCATATGATGAAATCATTCGATTTAAGCCCAATGTGAAAACCTAAATAAAAACTCTTTCTATTATTTCACTGTGCCATGGCCATGGGCTTCTAGACTTGATTCTCATGATCATCATAGGGCTGCTCCTCTACCACCGAGGTAAATAGATTCCATCTTGATGCAATCCAATTCCTACAATGAACATGCTATAGGCAACATACACCTCAGGGTTCCCAATGGCTAGGAGACCAGGTTGTGGTGTAGTCAAACTATAACACCCTCAAGCGGAACAGCTGATGCACCTCAGGTCAAAGAACCAGACACACCACTGCAGCATCGAGTCGGTCATTGATGAGAAGGTAGACTTCCTAATGACTACTTGAGGTGGTCATGCTCAGTGCCCTCATTCTCTAACGAGTACCTATACTCTCACTTCGGTGTCTCCACACCATAGACTCAAGACTCATCTACTAAAGAGAAGCGATTGTACACCAACCTTTCAGATCAATCACCATCCTTGTGATGATCCTATGGTCGGGAGCATTTTATGAGTTAATAATGATTATTCATGTTTTAAATTTTCAACTCTTGAAAATATGAATTATCATTACCATTAACTCAAAGGATGTATCACAGACACTAAATACACATATATGATAGAAAATAACCCATTTTATTGATTATAATTAAAATTATAATTTTGCCTCTAGAAGTGTATTACAAGTGTCAGCCAATTCTGGCTTCTAGGGCACATATATCTAACAATCTTCCACTTGTCCTAAAGCCAATTGGCTATAAGTCTAAGTCCCATCTTCTCAAGGTGGGCTTTGAATTTTTGTTGTCCCAACGACTTTGTAAGTAGGTTTGCCGCATTATCTACGGAGTTGACTCTCTTGACCTCGACGTAATCCTTCTCGAGGTAATCGCGGATGAGGTGGTATCACCGCTCAATGTGCTTGAATTTCTGATGAAACCTTGGCTCCTTAGCAAGGGCTATGGCGCCATTATTGTCGTAGTACAGAGGAATGGTATCTGATGGCATTACTCCAATTTCTACAATAAACTTTTTGTACCAGAATGCTTCCTTCGTAGCCTCTGATGTAGCAATATATTTTGCTTCCATGGTGAAATCTGCTATCACGATTTGCTTGGAACTCTTTCAGCTGATAGCACCACCATTGCACAGAAATAGACTCCCAGATGTCGACTTTCGATCATCTACATCGGATATGAAATCCGAGTCTGTGTATCCCTGGACTTGGAGTTCTCCATTACCAAAGACCAATATCATATCCTTAGTTCTTCTTAAGTACTTAAGGATACATTTCACAGAAGTCCAGTGTTCTTCATCTGGATTTGACTGATATCTGCTTGTGACACTTACAGCATGGGCTATATCAGGTTGTGTACATAGCATGGCATACATGAGGCTCTCTATTGTAGAAGCATAAGGATCTTGCTCATGCGTTCTATTTCCTCAGGTGTGCTAGGGCACATCTTCTTGGAAAGATGAATACCATGTCTGAAGGGTATTATTCCCTTCTTAGAGTTTTCCATACTAAATCTCTTTAGTACTTTCTCTATGTACATCTTCTGTGAAAGCCTAGCATCCTATTCGTCTATTCCCTATAGATCTTAATTCTAGAATAAAGGATGCTCACCTAGGTCTTTTCATGAAGAATTTCTTGGACAACCATATTTTGACTGTCGTCAACATGGAAGTATCATTCTCAATAAGGAGGATGTCATCCACGTATAATACGAGGAAGACAACAGCGCTCCCACTGACTTTTTTAAAGACACAAAGTTCCTCTTTATTTTTGATGAAACCAAACGTTTTGATCACATCGTTGAAATGAGTGTTCCAGCTCCTAGATGCTTGCTTAAGTACATATATGGACCTTTGCAGCTTGCAAACCTTGTGATCAGTATCACTGGATGTGAAACCTAGCGGCTGTTCCATATAGATATCTTCCTCAAGATATCCATTTAGGAATGTCGTTTTCACGTTCATTTGCCATATTTCATAATCGAAATAGGCTACAACGGCAAGCAATGTGCGGATGGATTTTAGCATAGCCACTAGAGAAAAAGGTATCCTGATAGTCAATGCCTTCGCGTTGACTATAACCTTTTGCCACTAGTCTAGCCTTGAATGTCTCCATATTCCAATCTGCACCAATCTTTCTCTTGAAGATCCATTTACACCCAATAAGTACTATACCTTCTGGTGGATCTACCAAGGTCCAAACTTAGTTTGAGTGCATCGAGTCAATTTCTGACTGCATTGCCTCTAGCCATTTCTGATATTGCCTCGTTGTAGGTTTTGGGATGATCACCATGAGCACCATTACCTATGAGGAACATTTCCTTTACTTCCTCTGAAATAGTACCTAAGTATCTTTCAAGGGGACGGAAAACTCTTTTCGATCTACGAGGTGGAAGAGGTAGTGTTCTTATCGGCTCAACCTGATTTGGTTCCAATTAGTTCTTAGCTCGTTGTACTTGTGAGACTTTCTCATCAAGCTTAATCTGCTTTCCAATGCCGCTATCTTAAATAAACTATTTTTCAAAAAAGATGGCATGTCGACTCACAATCATATTATGGTCTTCTGGAATGTGGAAATAGTATCCTAATGACCCTTTAGGATATCCTATGAATCGAGCTCTGAAGGACCTAAACTCTAACTTATCCACTTGTTGTCTTTTGACATGAGTCGGACAATCCCAAATTCTGAGATGACTAAGACTTGGTTTCTTACCATGCCATATCTCATACGATGTGGTAGGAACGGTTTTAGAGGGAACCCTATTTAGTAGATAAATTGAAGTTAACAATGAGTATCTCCACAAAAAATCAGGGAGGTCTGTGAAGCTCATCATGGATTGGACCATATCCGATAGAGTCCAATTTCTCCATTCTGAAACCCCATTGAGTTAAGGTATTTCTGGTGGAGACCATTGAGAGACCATGCCATTTTTCTTGAGATAGTCAAGATATTCCTGGCTAAAGTATTCACCTCCTCGATCTGATCGAAGAACCTTAATAGATTTTTCAGTTTGTTTTTCTACTTCATGTCTGAATTCTTTGAACTTTTCAAAAGCTTCAAACTTGTGTCTCATAAGATACACATAACCATACCTAGACAGATCATCGGTAAAGGTAATGAAGTAGACAAAATTGCCTCTAGCCGGCACATCAAATGGGCCACACACATCAGTATGTACTAGGGCAAGGAGATCTGTGGTCCTTTCCCCATGTCCTACAAAAGGGAGTTTGGTCATTTTGCCTTGAAGACAAGATTCATAAGTTGGATATGACTCGAAAGTCAATGAACTCAATAGCCCATTTTTCTTCAATTTGTTGATCCTATCTTCTACTATATGACCTAATCTCAGGTGCCATAGATATCATCGTTTTGGACTATCCCTAGTCGTTTGGCATTCATGTTTTGCTCGATAGTTAGAATAGGTACATCAATATTATAGCTGATAAAGATCGTTATAAGAAACCATTTGCAATTTTATTTCTTTCATAAAGAATGTTACAATGGTTCTTAAGAAGGTAATCATAATAGCTTCTGTGCTAAGCATGAAACAGAAATCAAATTCCTACTAGCTGCAGCACATAATATAGTCTTTCAAAACTAAGTCTAAACCAGATGGTAATCGAAGAGGGTATGTTCCCACCGCCACTACAGCAACTCTTGCTCCATTACCGACGCATAGGATCATGTCTCCATCCCTCAGCCTCCTGCTATCCTCAAGACCATGCATGGAAGTGCACAGATGACACTAGAACTAGAGTCAAGCACCAACTGGATGCAGAGAAATCGTAAGGTTAGACTCAATAACGAGCATACCTCCAGAAGGACCTTCCTTCTTGTTCTTCAGGGTGGCCAGGTAAGTAGGGCAGTTCCGCTTCCAGCGGCTGTCACTGTTACAATGGAAACACTTTTCTTTGACATCGGTCTTCTTCTTTGGCTCTGCCTTCTTCTTCTTTCCTCCTTCCACCTTCTGCTTTTTAGTAGACTTCTTTTTCTTTTCAGAAGACTTTCTTTTGGAAGAAGTCCGTTCCATAGCAAGAACTGAGCCTTTAGAATCTTTCATAGAAAGCTCAGCGGTGACCAGCATGTTCATTAATTTGGCCAAGGAATTTTGAAGTTTATGCATGTGGTAATTCATGATGAATTGCCCATATGCATTAGTCAAGGATTGCAGAATAATATCGTTCTGCAGATCCAAGTCTAACTTCACACCGAGCTTCTCAAGCTCTTCCAAGTCCTTGATCATCGTCGGACAATGATCTTGGACTGACTGTCCATCACGCATCTTAGCCTTACAAAGTCGTTTTGTAACTTGATACTTGGCTGTGTGACTTTGTTCACCAAACATCTCTTGCAGGTGAGCCAACATTTGGCGAGCAGTCCTGATATCTTCATGTTGGCGCTGGAGCTCATCAGACATCGAGTCCAACATGTAATATCTGACCTTATTATCTTCATCTATCCATTTTTCTAGAGAACGCTCTCTGTTCAATAGATGGATGGGCTGGTAGGTGGGAAGGGTCCTGGTCCAGTACATGGGTAAGCTTCTTAAGAACCCAAAATAATTTTAAGTTCCTAAGCCAATCTTTATAATTGGGGTTCAGTCAGTCTACTGTGTGTCCAGGATACCGTCGTAATGGAATTGGACGCAGGACATTTTCCTATAGAGGTTAAAGAGATTCTAGTTAGATACTATAATTATGACTGACCAATTTTATTTAGGAATTTTATTTTTAAATAAATTAGCTCCACTATTTTCGTTGGATCCCTACACTCCCTCTGAGAGATGCAAAAATTCTCCATGATTAATGATTTCAAGTGGATGTGCGGTCTCACCAACTGATCATCACCTCACCTAACAGTTATGGTGATCGATTAAGCCAATGAGTGAACAAACTCTTGTTCAATGATTCTCTAATCATGGATGGTGCACCCAAACTTGATCTCTAATTCATGAATCTCACCATATCTGAAATATTAATCCACTCCTTAGTTAAGTCAGATCCACCATTTGCGCAGATTGGATTCCTAATTGAGTCTCTCACCGTATCCAAAATATTGAGCCCAACTCATCCTCCAGCCCATAGCATCCAATGCCTAATAGATATGGTTGCATCTTCCCAGTGCAACTGAGCCACTGTATCCAGCCGAGAACAATCAACCTCAGAAAGGGCCCGCACATCTACAATGGTGGAAGACCTCAGACTTAATCTTTTCTTAGGAAGAATTGATTCAGTCTCATTAAACTAGACTTGTCATAGTCATAAAATTATGACAACCTTATTTGGCATGGGTTAGCTCGATTATTGACCATCTTAAATTAGAACTGAGTCAACAGATATGGCCAGGTAAGTGAGATCAGTGGAAGGGATATACCATTAACTCATACAAGAATGCATTTAGGTCGAGTAGCTTCCAATTAAAAATCAGTCGATCATATCTGCCAAAGTTACCTTAGACACCAAATTGTTGAGCCAGAACCAATTGGGTTAGTCTACAATCCAGACTCTAACCTCTGAGCCTAATTAGGTCTTGCTTGATCGTGACTCGATCTTGATCCAAACTTAATCCTATTAGGCTGGTCAATTTAAGCATTGTTGATCTCATCTAACCAACTCTTGATTCTGTTTGATCAACCGCTTAGACCTAATTGAGCTACCCAAGCCCGAACCCAGTATTATGAATATGTCTTAGATCTGAAATTCTCAATTTTAGACCTAATTAATATTCCATAATCTTAATTCTTAATTAAGTAGGTTCATAAACAAAATATGCACAATAAATCCTAGGGTTTCAAGATCTAGGGTTTTGCAAAAAGTAAGTTTTGGATTTCTGATCAAGGACGAACGTGCAGTATCTCTACACATCATAAGAACACCCCATCGGATGGTAGGAGAGGGTCTTTAAACCTTCTTCATTCTTATGACCGGATGGCCAAGAGGAACGCCTTAATCAGGAACATGTAATACTATAAAATAGTTTTAGATCTATATCATATATCTCATATACAAATTTGATCTAATCATGGCATATTTTGCATACATCTCATGTATCGTATCATGCATGTTTTCAGATCTAAATTATCTCATAATAATCTAAAAAATTAGATTTAAATTGATCTCATCAAAATAAACTCTAATCTAGACAACTATGTAGAAGTTCTACAACTAGTCTAGACATGCATCAATCATATCTCATATAAAATTTAAAATTAAATAATTTTTATTTACTATTTTTTAGATATTATTATAATAATTATAATATCAAAAAATAGTAAATAAATAGATCTAAAATATAATATAATTAAATTAAATTATAAACATGCAAGACTATTTTATAGAACTATTCTATTTTAGAACTAGTCATGCATATTTTCTAATCTTAGATCCAAATCATTTAATTTTAATTTTTTTTGATTTCAGATCTAATCACATCTCATGTGACATCTGAAATCATATATTTTTTAATTAGAATAAATTTAAAATCAAATCTAAATACTTTAGAACCTGGCTCTGATACCAGTTGAAGGAAAATTCTGATTTCTCGAATCAGGTTCGTTCAGATCTGATCGAATCAAGAGATATATTTTAAAATTTTTTCTCTTTGATCTAAATTAGATTTAGAATGTTTTAGATCTGATTCTTATTATTCTAATAATAAAAAAAAAATCTAGATAAATTAAATTAAATTAAATTTATCTTGATGTAGGGTAATCCTATTACCCGTTTGATGATTTTATAAGCAGCGGAAGGTTCTGGATCTAACCATGCAAGTGCTTGGCCTCTATCGGTATCCACTCAGACTAGATCTGGAGATCCTTTTCTTCTCTATCACGTCTCCAAAAATTAGATCTGGATCTAATTTGGAGGATCTTCAAAATAATTTTTGAAGATCAGCAGTTGTCCTTTGCAGTAGTGCAGCCTTCTAGCTTTCTGTAGCCTTTCTCTCGCCTAGATTGCACCAAGTTGGATCCCAAACTACTTTGGACATGGAGAGGAGAGGGAGAAGATGGACATGGTATGGAGGAGGAGGGAGAGGCAGCCTTGGGGCATAGGGAATTGCATTGCTTTTTTAGTTGGGCGCAGGGTCTTTTTTATAGACTATGCGTGATCCAACTCCTCTTCTTCCCATCCAATCACAACTCTTTGTGAAATCAGGTCTAAATCTGATTGATGGGAATAGAGTCCCTTGGATTCATCCTTAGATGCTGCCTAAGACCAGTCAAAGTTGGTTCTTAGAAGGAGTCTAATCGAAATCCAAAAAGGAGATGGAGTCTATATCCAATAGGGACTCCTGGGCGCCTCCAGCTTGGGCGCACGCCACCCTTGGCGTACGCCCTCTTGGTGGCATGCGCCCTCCTCCTTGCCAGGTTCTAGTAAGGAGACAGGCCCCCACCAGCTCTTCAATAGGTGCGTGACATGTGGACAGAAGTCAAAGTGTCAATGGTCAACATTTGATCAGTCAAAGATCAACTTTTGACCAAAGTCAAAGGACGAAAAATGGCAGGTGACCAAAAATGGTAGGTATTATCTTACAAAATAAGACAACCCTTTTCTAAACTAGACAGGCTCCAGTCAGACCAAGTGAAGGCCTTTGATTGAGCACGAACTCCTTTGGCTCAGTCAGGACAACTATTTATGATAGTAAAAGAAGAACGTTTAGTTCAATCGAGTGCTAGCATGATTTTCTTGAACCTAATTGAATATCATTCAGATCAATTGAATTGGATCAATTCAATTGATGATCACCAGATTCAAACCCTTATTTGTGTGATCCAGTTAGATTCAGTTCTATATGGTAATGGGATTTGTCATGATCTCTATCATCGACGTCATCGAAACTCCTTTCGATGGATCAGAACTCTTCTGATTCGAACAGCTAGAATGATGGATCATCTAAATCATTCTAATTGCTCCCAAAATCCATCAGTGACAACCTAGCAGTAATGGTGGCAACCCATCAGAGCTGAATGTGAACCTCTTGGTGTAGCTACCTATGTGATTAAGTTCTTCTATCTTGAGCCCCGATCAGATTAGGATTAAGGTGAACTCGTCAAACCCTAGTTTCTGTCATATGATGAAATCATTCGATTCAAGTCCGATATTAAAACCTAAATAGAAACTTTCATTATTTCACTCTACCATGGCCATGGGTTCTGGACTGATTCTTATGATCATCATAGGAACTGCTCCTCTACCACCGAGATAGACAGATTCCATCTTTGATGCAATTCCAGTTCCTACAATGAAACATGCTTATAGCCAACATACACCTCAGGTTTCGAATGGCTAGGAATCGAGTTGTGGTATAGTCAAACTATTAACACCCTCAAGGTGACGTCGATGCACCTCAAATCAAAGAACCAGACACACCACTACTAGCATCGAGTCAGTCATTGACAGAGAAAGTAGTACCTAATGACTACTCAAAGTGTCACGCTTAGTGCCCTCATTCTCTGAGTTACCTGTACTCTCACTCTGGTTGGCATCTCTCT
>QRFJ01000226.1:79613-104098 GCA_006176705.1 Cocos nucifera | reverse complement strand
AGATATGGTTTGCATCTTCCCAGTGCAACTGAGCCACTGTATCCAGCGAGAACAATCAACCTCAGAGAAGGGCCCGCACATCTACAATGGTGGAAGACCTCAGACTTAATCTTTTCTTAGGAAGAATTGATTCAGTCTCATTAAACTAGACTTGTCATAGTCATAAAATTATGACTAACCTTGTTGGCATGGGTTAGCTCGGATTATTGACCATCTTAAATTAGAACTGAGTCAACAGATATGGCCAGGTAAGTGAGATCAGTGGAAGGATATACCATTAACTCATACAAGAATGCATTTAGGTCGAGTAGCTTCCAATTAAAATCAGTCGATCATATCTGCCAAAAGTTACCTTAGACACCAAAATTGTTGAGCCAGAACCAATTGGGTTAGTCTACAATCCAGACTCTAACCTCTGAGCCTAATTAGGTCTTGCTTGATCGTGACTCGATCTTGATCCAAAACTTAATCCTATTAGGCTGGTTCATTTAAGCATTGTTGATCTATCTAACCAACTCTTGATTCTGTTTGATCAACCGCTTAACCTAATTGAGCTACCCAAGCCCGAACCCAGTATTATGAATATGTCTTAGATCTGAAATTCTCAATTTTAGACCTAATTAATATTCCATAATCTTAATTCTTAATTAAGTAGGGTTCATAAACAAAATATGCACAATAAATCCTAGGGTTTCAAGATCTAGGGTTTTGCAAAAAGTAAGTTTTGGATTTCTGATCAAGGACGAACGTGCAGTATCTCTACACATCATAAGAACACCCCATCGGATGGTAGGAGAGGGTCTTTAAACCTTCTTCATTCTTATGACCGGATGGCCAAGAGGAACGCCTTAATCAGGAACATGTAATACTATAAAATAGTTTTAGATCTATATCATATATCTCATATACAAATTTGATCTAATCATGGCATATTTTGCATACATCTCATGTATCGTATCATGCATGTTTTCAGATCTAAATTATCTCATAATAATCTAAAAAATTAGATTTAAATTGATCTCATCAAAATAAACTCTAATCTAGACAACTATGTAGAAGTATTCTACAACTAGTCTAGACATGCATCAATCATATCTCATATAAAATTTAAAATTAAATAATTTTTATTTACTATTTTTTAGATATTATTATAATAATTATAATATCAAAAAAATAGTAAATAAATAGATCTAAAATATAATATAATTAAATTAAATTATAAACATGCAAGACTATTTTATAGAACTATTCTATTTTAGAACTAGTCATGCATATTTTCTAATCTTAGATCCAAATCATTTAATTTTAATTTTTTTTGATTTCAGATCTAATCACATCTCATGTGACATCTGAAATCATATATTTTTTAATTAGAATAAATTTAAAATCAAATCTAAATACTTTAGAACCTGGCTCTGATACCAGTTGAAGGAAAATTCTGATTTCTCGAATCAGGTTCGTTCAGATCTGATCGAATCAAGAGATATATTTTAAAATTTTTTCTCTTTGATCTAAATTAGATTTAGGAATGTTTTAATCTGATTCTTATTATTCTAATAATAAAATTAAAATCTAGATAAATTAAATTAAATTAAATTTATCTTGATGTAGGGTAATCCTATTACCCGTTTGATGATTTTATAAGCAGCGGAAGGTTCTGGATCTAACCATGCAAGTGCTTGGCCTCTATCGGTATCCACTCAGACTAGATCTGGAGATCCTTTTCTTCTCTATCACGTCTCCAAAAATTAGATCTGGATCTAATTTGGAGGATCTTCAAAATAATTTTTGAAGATCAGCAGTTGTCCTTTGCAGTAGTGCAGCCTTCTAGCTTCTGTAGCCTTTTCTCTCCTAGATTGCACCAATTGGATCCCAAACTATTTGGCATGGAGAGGAGAGGAGAAGATGGACATGGTAGGAGGAGGAGGGAGAGGCAGCCTTGGGGCATAGGGAATTGCATTGCTTTTTTATTGGGCGCAGGGTCTTTTTTATAGACTATGCGTGATCCAACTCCTCTTCTTCCCATCCAATCACAACTCTTGTGAAATCAGGTTAAATCTGATTGTGGGAATAGAGTCCCATGGATTTCATCCTTAGATGCTGCCTAAGACCAGTCAAAGTTGGTTCTTAGAAGGAGTCTAATCGAAATCAAAAAGGAGATGGAGTCTATATCCAATAAGGGACTCCTAGGCGCCTCCAACTTGGGCACACGCCACCCTAGGGTGGCGTGCGCCCTCCTCCTTGCCAGGTTCTGGCAGGGGGACAGGCCCCCACCAGCTCTCCAATAGGTGCATGACATGTGGTCAAAAGTCAAAGTGTCAATGGTCAACATTTGACCAGTCAAAGGTAGACTTTTGACCAAAGTCAAAGAACAAGAAATGGCAGGTGACCAAAAATGGCAGGTAATGTCTTACAAAATAAGACAACCTTTTCTGACTTGGACAACCTCCAGTCAGACCATATGAAGGCCTCTGATTGAGCACAAACTCCTTTGGCTCAGTCAGGACAACTTATTTATGATAGTAAAAGAAGAACGTTAGGTTCAATCGAGTGCTAGCACGATTTTCTTGAACCTAATTGAATCTCATTCAGATCAATTGAACTAGATCAGTTCAATTGATGATCACCAGATTCAAACCCTTGTTTGTGTGACCCAGTTAGGTTCAGTTCTGTATGGTAATGGGATATGTCATGATCTCTATCATCGACATCATCGAAACTCCTTTCGATGGATCAGAACTCTTCTGATTCGAACAGCTAGAATGATCGATCATCTAAATCATTCTAATTGCTCCCAAAATCCACCAGTGACACCTAGCAGTATATGGTGGCAACCATCAGAGCTGAATGCGAACCTCTTGGTGCAGCTACCTGTGTGATTAAGTTCTTCTATCTTGAGCCCCGATCAGATTAGGGTTAAGGTGAACTCGTCAAACCCTAGTCTCTGTCATATGATGTAATCATTCGATTCAAGTCCGATGTGAAAATCTAAATAGAAACTCTTTCTATTATTTCACTCTGCCATGGCCATGGGCTTCTGGACTTGATTCTCATGATCATCATAGGGCTGCTCCTCTACCACCGAGGTAGATAGATTCCATCTTGATGCAATCCAGTTCCTACAATGAACATGCTATAGCCAACATACACCTCAGGGTTCCATATGGCTAGGAGACCGAGTAATGGTGTAGTCAAACTATAACACCCTCAAGGTGAACTGCCGATGCACCTCAGGTCAAAGAACCAGACACACTACTGCAGCATCGAGTCAGTCATTGACGAGAAGGTAGACTTCCTAATGACTACTCGAGGTGGTCACGCTCAGTGCCCTCGTTCTCTAACGAGTACCTGTACTCTCGCTCCGGTGTCTCCACACCGTAGACTCAAGACTCATCTACTAAAGAGAAGCGATTGTACACCAACCTTCCGGATCAATCACCATCCTCGTGATGATCCTATGGTCGGGAGCATTTTATGAGTTAATAATGATTATTCATGTCTTAAATTTTCAACTCTTGAAAATATGAATTATCATTACCATTAACTCAAAGGATGTATCACAGACACTAAATACACATATGTGATAGAAAATAACCCATTTTATTGATTATTAGTCAAAATTATAATTTTGCCCCTAGAAGTGTATTACAAGTGTCAGCCAATTTTATGAGTAATAATGATTATTCATGAATCATTTTCAACTCATGAAAATATGAATTATGCTGCTATGGCAAGCATAATCCGAATAGATTTGAGCATGGCAACAGGTGAAAATGTTTCATCATAATCAATCCCCTGTTTTTGCCTAAAACCCTTAGCTACCAATCTGATTTTATAGATTTCAATTTGACCATCTGCTCCAATCTTTTTCTTAAAAAATTCATTTGCATCCAATAGGATTTATATCTCTGGTGCATCCACCAAAGTCCATACTTTGTTGGGGTGCACAGAGTCCATTTTGGATTGCATGGCAGCCAACCATTTGTCAGAGTCCTTACTTTTGACTGCTTCCATATAGGTCAGAGGTTTATCATTCTCAATGATTTGGGATTCATTGTTTTCAATAATGAACCCATACCTAATAGGTGTAAGTCGCACTCTATGAGACCTATGGATAGGAGTTATGTGTTCGGGTTCTTTTATGTGATTATTTGGTTGAGAAATTTCTATTTGTTTTTCTTGAACTTCACTAAGTTCAATATTTCTTCCACTGCCTTTTTCTAGAATAAATTCTTTTTTCATGAAAGTGGCATGCCTACTTACAAAACCCTTTTGTTCAGTAGGGTGGTAGAATAAATATCCTATACTATCTCTAGGATATCTGATAAATAGACATCTGTCTGATCTAGCATCAAGCTTATGTCCAAAATTTCTTTTGACATATGCTGGACAACCCCATATCTTAAGATACTTAAGATTGAGTTTCTTACCTCTCCATATCTCATATGGAGTACTAGATATAGATTTAGAAGGTATTCTATTCAAGATATAAATTGCGGTCTCTAGGGCATGGCCCCAGAAGGAAATAGATAATTCAGTGAAGCACATCATGGACCGTACCATATCTAAAAAGGTACGATTTTTTCTTTTGGCTACACTATTTAATTGTGGTGTATAAGGAGGTGTCTATTTAGAGAGAATCCCTTTAACTTTAAGATAGTTTAGAAACTCACTAAATAAGTATTCTCCTCCCCGATCAGATTGAAGGATTTTTATACATTGTCCAGTTTATTTTTCGACCATACTTTGATACTCTTTAAATTTATAAAAGACTTCAGATTTATGTTTCATAAGATACACATATCTAAACCTAGATAAATCATTAGTGAATGTTACAAAATAAGAGTATCCTCCTTTGGCTTGAGTTGTAATAAGACCACATACATCCATATGTACAAGTCCTAATAACTCTTTTGTCCTTTCTCCATGTCCACTAAATGGAGTCTTAGTTATTTTACCTATGAGATATGATTCACAAGTTCCTAATGATTCATAATCAAAAGGATCAAAGAACTTTTCTTTGTATAACTTGTTAATCCTAGCCGTTTAGGGTTTAGGGTTTAGGATCACTAATATGACCTAATCGACAATGCCAAAGTAAAGTATTATTTATGTCATCTCTCTTACATTTTCTATTTTCATCAATATGAAATATATTGTCATCCAAACATAGAGTCAACAAACCCTTGCTAAATATGCCAAAACAAATATTTTCATTAGAATATTTAATCGAGCAATCTTTGCTCGTTACATTAAGACTATAACCTTATTTTAATAACAATGGTATAGATATAATATTTCTAATGATCTTAGGCATATAATAACAATTTGTAAGATCTAAGATCTTCTCAGAAGGTAACTTCAATATATTTGTCCTTACAACTTCTGCTTGGATAGACTCTCCTCCAGCGCCATAGAGCTTGAAGTCACCTTTCTTCAAACTCTTAATTTTCTATAGCCCCTGCAAACATTTGCGGATATGAAAACCATAATCGATATCTAATACCCAAGAGTTTGAAATGGAAGAATTTAATGATAATATAGTATGTATCTCATACATACCTTTTGATGCATTATTTGCACCAGACTTCATGATTGTGAGGTAAGCCTTGCAATTCCTCTTCCAATGATCTGTTTTGCCACAGTAAAAATAGGTTGTCTGTCCAGAGACCTTCTTCCCCTTTTTTTTTCTTATTTATACCATCTTTAGGGTTCAACCTTCTCTTTGAACCCTTTTTGCCTGCCTTCTTCTTGGAGATCCCATCCATAAGAAAAAGAGGAGCCTTATCCTTCTTGATATGGCTTTCTGTTATTTTGAGCATATTTAACAGCTCAAGGAAGAATTCAGTTTGTTCATGTGATAGTTTACAATAAACTGAGAAAATAATTCAGAAAGTGATTGCAGGATTAAATCCTAACTTAACTCTCCATCCATAACAAAACTTAATTGACTTAATCGAGTGATTAGGTCAATTACCATCAAAACATGATTTTGTACGAATGTTCCTTCTATCATTCTTGCATGGAATAATTACTTAGATATCTCATATCTAGCTGTTCTAATATGCTCTCCATAAAGCTCTTTTAGATTGAGCAATATGGACTGAGTGCCCATGCCATCATGTTGCCTCTATAATTCATTACTCATAGAGACAAGTATGATGCATTTGATAGTAAGAGAATCATTTTGCCACATCTTGTATGTGGACTTATCTTCATCTATGGCATCTTTTCCTAATGGCTTAGGATTAGGGGCATCAAGAATATAGGAGAGTTTTTCTTGACTGAGTACTATTTTTAGGTTTCTCAGCCAGTCCACATAATTTTGATCAATCAATTTATTTGAATCCAATGCAATCAAAGTGAAGAAGCCATTTAAGCTACATAATAAAGAACAATACATAAGCAAACAACTCATAATGACAAACATAATTAAATTAGGATTTTAATTTAATTATGTCTCCCACTGTTTAATCAAAAATCGTAATCCTCTAATTGATTTTCTTAGTGAGAATAAGACCCTAATTCCTTATAAAAGGTCTTGTGGTTGCACAACAAACCTGTTATAAGTTCAAAGATAGAAAACTCTTTCTAATTGTATTTTATGCAACTCTCAAAAAAAAAAAAATTGCCTCTAAAATATTAATAGCCTTATGTTAGCACAACAAACTTTAATGTTTTAGTTTAAGCAGAACCCTTCATTTCTATACAATCAAAACGAAATATAACTGCTCTTGTGGTTACACAACAAAATAGTATATTCAAAATGCTGTAAGCATCTTAATGCACTAGATAAATATTACATCATTCACAATGATAGATCTTGTGGTTACATAACAAAACTAATATGGTTTTGGACATAATAAGCACCTAGCATGAAGGCCTTAATGTAGTGAATATAACACTAAGCATTTCAATCTACAATTAAATTTATCAAATCGACTAGGTAAGTGGGAGAGAGATGGGAGTCCTCCCGTTGCTTTCCTAGACACCAATAAATTGGTCCGGTCAGACAACGGAACCAATTAAAAAACCACGTTCTCTTTACCAATCATAAACCACTTTTTCTAGACACCGATTGACCAATTAGATATCCAAATTGATTCAGCTATTGGTTAATTACACTACAACTTAATATAATTTTAAATGTTCATGATACACATCCTAAATGCATGAAAATATTAATTATGAGAAAAAAATATTAACATGAAGACTTGTTCTAGGACAACCATCATTATATAGTGAATTCTTTTCACTATGTCAGGGCAACCTTCATAGAATAATATATACATCATAAACTCATTATAAAAATAAAAATATGATCACATCATATAAATAACATGCTAAAAAGGATCATATCATATTTACATTTAAGCCATTATAATATAAGCAAAGCAATATATGATTTAACCTAATAAAGCTTACTCTGATACCATTGATAGTATTGGTGTACAGGGCAAAAGCACAGATTTCAAAGCAAAATAATGAAATCATATAAACTAAAAAAGCAAAATAATGAAATCATATAAACTAAACCCAAATCTAGGACCACCTTATTAGCAATTAAATCATATACCATACATTTGTAATATAAAAGAAAGTATCAGAACATACCTCTTATCACTAAACCCTGAATTATCCCTAATTACTGGCAGCAGTCCGTCAGGGGTTCCACCAGGTGCCCACATGTTCACCCTCCAACGTTGATCCATATGGAGACTTGATCAAGACACTAGCACCTTTGATTTATATAATTAAAATTTTAGTAATAAGAATTTTAATTAAATGGGCAAGACCTTCCTTAATCTTTATGTTACCTTCCTTACCTCTCCTTACCTTTCTTTCTTTTTCCCTTGTCTTCTTAATTTTTCTTCCTAATCTCTTAGTCTTAAGATGACTTTTTGTCCTTATAAGGATAAGGTCTGGACAAGAGAAGAGAAGAAAGATAATTGGACAATGAGGAAACACTTGTAAGAAAGAAAGATAATTTTCACAGTACTACTGGTAAGCACCCTTATTTATAATGTACGTAAGGGTGCCAGCACATTTCCTCGCATCCTTTCAAATTATTATCTCATGTCCCTTCAGCCTATCTCACACCTTATCAGATAATAACGATATGTAGACTTAGTCCAAGAGGTGCCTTAAAGCAGAAGGACTCTCGGACTAATTCTACGTAAGTTATTTATGAAGAGTCATGGGCTTTCATTTTTGGCGCCATCATTTTCAACCATTAGATCAGATAAGAAGGCCATCCAATGGCCTTAATATGGGATGCCCATTCAGCAAAATGGCATGGAGATAATCTTTGAATAGTCAAAGTCCCAAGGGACTTTGACTTGGTCCAAGAGGCGCCAAGGAAGAGTGGGCGGCAAGGAGTCCCTTCTCATGCAAATATTAAATAGATAATGGAGTATTTAACCTATAGAAGGACTCTTCTGTGCCCCATATCCGATGTCGATGCCCATTTGAAAAAATTACGTGACATGAAGAAAGAAGAAAAGTCAAAGAAGTTAGGCACCAAACTAATCCCATGCGCCAAAGACTCTTGCACATGAAAGACTTCCCACGTGCAAGAGAGAGACTCTCTGGTGCATGGGATTCTGGTATATGACACCCCATCTGAAACCCAATCAGTCTAGGTTAATCCAATTCAAGATGAAATCCAATTTGGCTCAAATCAGACCTTAATTAGCCCAAATTAGAAGCCGATGCAAATTCAATTCGAATCTAGGTGCTAGGGTTTGCTACATGTACTAGCATGTTCATCTTGCAAACATGGTCTAATCAAATTAGATCCTTAATCAATTCTCTTTGTGTGTAACTCATTGGGTTCCACATCTAGCTAGTAGTGGGTCTGGGTGTAATTTGACCTAATCTTGTTAGAACTCAACTAAACCGATTTAGGTCAAAACTAGCCTACCCAATTTGATCAATTAGAATACTTTCTAATTTAATGATCAAATTAAAATTTTTAATTTGATCAAACCCACAAGACATGATTGATGTCTAGCAATATATCGTTACTTTTTCGAAGATGTGAAATTTTGATGAAAATACCAAAAATATCCTTCAGTGAAAAGTTATCATGCAACTAGATCCTTCGATCACCCTACATCTTGAATATGACTTTGGGTATGGAAATATGTCAAACCCAATGTCATATTCATTTCTCTTTCAATCTTATGATGATGATTCATTTAATGAAATATTAGAAACTATTTCTAATTTTCATCATACCTTGATCAAAGTCTTCCGAATCATCATATGTTTGAAGCAGACAGGATGCGATTTTCTCTTACTAGGAGTGATCGATTCCATGTTAACCTACTCACAACCTTCATATATAATCAACCATATCTAGATCACCCCGTACATGACTGAGTCATGAATGAGTATGAACCAAAATATGGATTCATATATATAAGATTCTATGGTAGTTTCGGGTCAAAGGATTACATGCACAATTCCACTATGAGAACCATCTATTGACATGCAGATAAGACTACATTAGATATTCTCAACTTGGATCAATTTAGTGAACTCATTCTCTAATGAGCACCCACATCTTTGTATTAATGTCATACATAAGTGATTGTAAGATTAATCATCCTCTCAATTGAGCATACAAAAGATGTGCTAGTCTTACCAGAAATATTGATCCCCAACTCAACGTTCCATCGATCATGAATGTTTAAATTAGGGTTTTAAGGTTTTAGGTCACACTGGTATGAGCTCATCATAATTCTAAAACCATAGCCTTAATTTATGGGATTCATCATAATCTTAAATAAATAATAAGACACTGCATATGATGAAATAATACCTTTATTTATTTTAAAATATCATTACATGAGTTTGGAACCAAAAAATAAATAAATAAATTTTGATTGGCTTGAGGGCATATATCTTTCAGCTGTATGCCATATGCACTGGTTGTCCTCGTAATCAAGTGGTGTGGAGACACTGGTATGCATCTAGGTGAGATGTAGGAGTATATCTACACTAAACATGATCAATGTAGCACTCTACTGTGAAGAATAACTCAAAGTTGCCTTAAGCATTATTGGTCATAGGGATGAATTATACGATAACCATGGGCTAGGGTTCTAAGAATGTTGCCTTGCATACATTCGACCTATCCGAACGTCAGAAACCATTGCTAGATAGTAACTTCGATTGGTACAGAAATTGATTTCTATACTATCGACTTAGGTTCGAACATATGGGGTCATACACATTAGAGCCTATAATATGATCGAATGGTTAATCGATGATTGAGAATCGTTTCAAGGTCAAATAGTCAATATGATTGATGTTTGACCTAATGCAAGTATTGCAGGAGGAACGATTAGCAATTAGATTACTAATTGGCTCAATTTGATTGAGCAATCAGGCTGAGATTAAATCTAATTGAATTAGATTTAATTAAAATTAGTTTGGACTTAATTAGATTAAGTTTAATTAGTTTATTGGATAAGCCAATTGCAAGGGAAGAATAATTCCTTGTTTGACTAGAACTTGGATGCACCTGATTGACTTAGGATTTAAATCAGATTTAAATCTTGATTTAATCTGATTTAATTGAGCTTCTAGTTGAACTAGGATCACTCTTAATTGGGTTTTATTTAATCTAGTTTAAATAAAATTTAAATTAGATTTAAAATAATTTTGATCTAGTGAAACAAGAGAAGTCCCAATTGGACTGGGACTATCTCTCTTCCACTTGTGCCTAAGAAAGCCCACACCATATTTTAATTCTAAATTTTTTTTATGATTTTCATGTCTAAGAAATGATTTTCCATACCCCATTATCTCGGAAATTGAATTTAAATTTGATTTGGTCAAAATTAGAAGGAAGTTGGAAATTGTTTCCAACTTGGAAGAGTCTTCTTTGATGCAAACTCCTCCATCCCTTGTGTGCCAACTCTACCCATGCCCCTCTATTTTATTCAGCCCTTTTTCCCTTGGTTTTGTGCATGAGAATCAATGGTTACATGAAAAAATAAGTGGGAGGGGTGTTCAAGAGTTGGATGCCCGATAGAAGTCCTCCTTTGACTAGGTTTTGACCTAGTTTTGTAATATAAAGAGGACGCCTCTTTCTTTGATTATAGAGGATGTGAAAAATCCTAAAAAAATTATAAAAAATTAGAGGAAAAGGAGGATAAGGTAGGAGGATTTGTGGCACCAAGATTTATGGAGAAGAGCCCTTAATTAACACATCAAAGGTTGATGGCTTAATAAGGCGCAAAGGTTGATGTCTTAATTTCTCTTATATTTTTCTTTTATGTTTCTCTCTTCCTATTTTATTTATGATTTTTATTTGATAAAAATTAGAGAGAGAGAGAGAGAGGAAGGGCTTGAGGAAAGATGGTGTCAAGATTCTTAGAGAAAAGATCTTCATCTAAACATCAATCACTGATGTCACGAAGGCGCAAAGGTAAGAGAAGATTATCTTCTCTTTATTTATTTTTGAGTATCTTTTTTTCATTATTTTATGTGAGTTTTATATGATAAAGATCTAAGAGAGAGAGAGGAAGAGGGCACGGAATCTTTGCTCTAAGGTGTTGGGGCATGGTGATCATTTTTAGACATGATTTGATCATGTCCTGATAAGAGAAGAAGAAGAGAAGAAGAATGTCTTCTCTTAGGGCTTCCTTGAGAGCCCTTCTTCTCAATTTTATTTATGAGATTTTTATGAGAAAAATCTGAGGGTGTGATATCTAGAAAATTAGAAAAAAATTCTAAAGGAGAAGGTCTCCTCTGAACCTAGCATAATAGATGTTTTCAGGACATCAATCGTTGACGTCCTGAAGGAGAACATTTATCTTCTTCTAGGGTTTTTTTTATATGTCTTTTTATTTTCTAATTTATGGGAGATCTAAGGGTTGGATTCCTCCCTCATTCCTCCTAATATTCTTCATCTCTTGGATTGTTCAAGAGATCCAAAGAATATGTATTTGGTTAACCATCAGGACGGATCTGCGAGAAGTTAGCACTTCGAGTAGATCTTTGTTCGACGAATCTTCGATCTGTGTTGTAGGTTCGTGTGAATTACCTATAGAGGCCGAACACATGTGTGGCTTCAAAGGCAATAATGGATTCAACCACGGAGTTCTCAACCTATGCAAAGATAAGAGATCTGATCTCTTGGTGACATAGATGTGATCTAGGGTTAGATCAGAATTATTCTAGATCTAGGTATTGATATGATAAATACCATTTATGATTAATTTAATTTTAGATTTATATTTGCATCATAACATGTTATAGATCCTTGATGTAGGGTTTTGTAATTTGATTACATGCATGTTGGAGATTAAATAGTTTAATCTATGTCTTTCATTGCTCTATATTTCAAAAAAGTTTTGAAATCTATGCAAGAAACCCTGCATGTTTTCCATCATGGGAGATCATGGATCGAGGTGATTCGACCTTCAGAAGATCGATGGAAAGGACAACCTGGCCGACCCCTTCACTAAAGCCCTAGCGATAAAGGAGTTCGACAACCACAAGTCGAAGATGGATATTGGATACTATGTCGAGTGGCTTTAGCACAAGTGGGAGTTGTTGAAAAATGTGTCCCAAAGTTAATCGTCAGTCTGTTGATGATTGAGCTACATTGTATCTGCAATTGATTCATTAATAAATAAAATATATTTTTGGTCTTTTATTCATCACAAATGTTTTTAATCTTCTAACGAATTTCATTATTGTGATAAAGTCTTTAGGACTATCTAGCTTCGATAAAGAGAGGATTTATTGATTAGTCCTTAAATTTATTTACGATCAAATGACAGGCTATTAATTAGGACGACAGCGTCTATCGAGCATAGATCGCTGTATGCCATATAGGTTGGTTATCCTCTTAACCAAAGAATGTGGAGACACTAGTATGGCATATAGATGGGATATATGGGTACATCGTCATTGAACATGACCAACTCCAGAGTATTCTACTGTCGAGAATGTCTCTGATGGGATATAGGTATAAGTGTCCCTTAGACCTGAGATAATCTCAGTGGCTTGCAAGCAACTCACTGTGCTTTGGTATTAGACTAACTAAATTTTTAATTCAATAATGAAAGGCTTCTGGGCACAGTCAAGTACTTGCGAGGTTAGAGTGTGATTAAGATGAAATTGACCACTCTAAGAGTTGGAGAAGAATGTATCACTGTATTTCAATATAGCAAAACCTTGGTTAAGATAATCCATCAGATGGATTTGGTATTTTGAAATACAATGTGGACAACCTGATCAGTGTTAACAATTGAAACTCTAAGGTGTCCTTCAAGCATTGTGGTCAAGGGGATAAATTATATGAAAACTATATCCGCATGGGTTCTAAGGATGTTGTTCTATACATTCGATCTATCCGACCGTCGGGTACCATTGCTAGATGGTCATTTTGATTGGTACAGAAATCTATTCTTATGCTACCAACTTAGGTTCGGACCTATGAGGTCACATACGTTAGAGCTCATGATCTGATCGGATGGTTGATCAAGGATTAAGAATCGTTCTAGGGTTAAACAATCAATACGATTGGTGTTTAACCTAGTGCAAGTATTGCAGGAAGATTGATTAGCAATGAGATTGCTAATTATCTTAATTTGATTAAGCCAGAGGGTTGAGATTAAGTTTAATTAAATATGATTTAACTAGATTTGATTTGGGCTTAATAAGATCAAGTCCAATTGACTTATTGGATAAGCCAAGTGTAAGGAAGAGCTAGTCCTAGTCTAACTAAGACTTAGGTCAATCCAATTTTTTAATTTGATTAGAAATTAAATTAAAATTAAATTTAATTTAATCTAATTTAATTAAGTTCTTAATTGGGTTAGAACTTAATTTAATTTAATTGATTTATTTTTGATTTAATTTGGTTTGAGAAACCATGTTTGACCAAGTCATAGATGGAATCCTAGTGAGACTAGGATTCCACCTTGCACCACCTTAGCCCTCCACGCCCCATTTCCTCTCTTTTTATACAATAGAGAGTCTCTCTCTGATCTTCACGCATGCCCCTTCTCTCCCTTTTATTCTCATATGGTTATTTGGTGGTTGACCATGTCTAAGAGGAAGTTAGTTTTGATTTAGGATTCTATAAGATAGAATCCTTATAAACCAAAACATCTCCTTCCATGTGTGCCACCCATCTTCTATTTTTTCTGTCGAATTCCACATGAGTGAGAGGTTTTCTCTGCACCTCTTCTTGCTGGATTTACCAAAAAAAATTAGAGGAGGGACGCCCAAGAGTTGGGCGCCCCAACCACTTGCCAAATCTAGTCCTACCTTGTCTAGTTTTTGATTTAGACAAGGACTCTTCTTTTTCTATAAATTTAGGATGAATTTTAGCCTAATTTTTTTTATGAAATATAGATATTTGGGAGAGGTTTGGGGTATAAAAAAATCAAAGAAAGAGGGTCCTTGGATGTGGGGGTTCCATAGGCACCAAGCTAGGTGTCTAGGTGAGAGAAAAGAGAAGAAGAAGATGGTCTTCTTCTAGGGCTGTTTTATTCTTCATCTCTCCTTCTTCTTTTAAGTTTTTTCTAAGAGAGTCTCAGATTAGAAAACTCTTCTCTTCCTTCTCATATTTTGGAGAGTCCAAGTTTTGAAGAAGGGAGCATCAAATCGACTATCGAGGAGAGATCAGCACAGTACTAGCATGTTGTGCTGATTTCCTGCATCAAGATCTCAGATCGTGTTCGTGGGCTCATATGGATGACTCCTAGAGACTAGACGTGTTTGCGGCTCGTGACTTCATCCTCAAGTCTGAATCAGTAAGTTAGAACATCTAACTTGCGTAGGTAATAGATTTGATCTATCGATTTCATACCTGCATTAGATGTAGTGTAGATCTAGATTGATGTGATCAACCTTTACTTCTCCTTTATGTTTTTAATTTTTAATTTAATATGATGCCTTTATCATGTAATAGATCTGAGATCTAGGTATTTGCATATTTATTTAAATAAATATTTAATTTATTTAAGTCTTTCGCTGCATGATCTTGAAAAAGTTTCAAGATCTACCCATGAAATCCTAGATCTGGTTCCTTCAGGGCTATGGTTTTAAGGTTATGATGAGAACATACCAATAAGATCTAAAATCTTAAAATCTCAATCTAAATATTTCTGATCAATGAAACATTCAATTGGGGGTCAATGTTTTTAGAAAGACTGGCACATCCTATGTATGCTCAATGGAGAGGGTAATTGATCTCACTATTACTTGTATTAAACAATAATACAAGGATGTGGGTGCTCATTAGAGAATGAGTTTACTAAATTGATCCAACTTTAGAATATTTGATGGAGTCTTATCTACTTATCAATAGATGATTCTCATAGTAGGAGTTGAGCATGTAATCCTTTGATCTGAGACTGTCATAGAACCTTATATGCATGAATCTATATTTTGGTTCATACTTATTTATGACTTAATCATGTATAGGGTATTCTGGATATGGTGAATTGTATATGGAGGTTGTGAGTAGGTTAACATGGAATTGATCACTCCTAGTAAGAGGAGATCACATCCTACTTGCTTCAATCGAATGATGATTCAAGAAGACTTTGATCAAAGTATGATAAAAATTTAAAATAATTTTTAATATTATATTAATCAAATCATCATCATATGATTGAGAAAAATATGAATATGATATTAGATTTGATATGTTTTCATATCCAAAGTTATATTCGGGATGCAGAGTGATTGTAGAATCAAGTTGTACGGTCATTTTTCACTGAAGGATATTTTTGATATTTCTACCAAAATTTTATATCTTCTAGATAGACATGATATGTTGCTAGATGTTAATCTTGTCCTATGGGTATAATCAATTTAAGGAGTTTAATTTGGTCATCAATTAGAAAGTGTTCTAATTGATCGAATCAGGTTAGCTCAATTTGACCTAAATCGGTTTGGTTAAGTTCTAACCAAATTAGGTCAAATCACACCTGAACCTACTACTGACTAGATGTGGAACCTAATGAGTCACACACAAAGGGAATTGATCTAGGGTCTAATTGAATTAAATCATATTTGCAAGATAAACATGCTAGCACATGTTGCAAATCCTAGCACCTAGATTCGAATCGGATTCGAATCGGATTCCGATTTGGGCTAATTAGATCCAATTTTAGTCAAATCAATTTTGATCATTAATTGGGTTGACCCTTGGCTACATGACTATGGTTTTGGACATCTCATACCTTAGTCCCACATGCTAGAGAGTCTCTCTCTTGGATGTTAAGGTTGCATGGTGCGCTAGTACTCTTAGTGCATGGGGTTTGTTGGTGCATTATTTTAAAGCCTTATCCATATTCTTAGTTCATGTAATTTCTTATGTGTGGCATGGACTTCTGATGGGAGGCATAGAAGAGTCCTTCTATAGGTTAAAGACCTCCATATCTTTTACAGAATTTGGACGACACAAAACTCCTTGCCGCCCCATTTGTTTTGGTGCCACTTGGACAAGAGTCCAGTGGTTGGGGACTTCCATGCCTTGCTTTTTCCCACGCCCTTACCTTATGTTGGTGCACATAATGAGGGCCATTGGATGGCCAGAGATATGATCTCGTCCTTTCATTAATTGGCACCACGAGATGAAGTATCGCGACTCTTCGGAGAAACTACATAGAATTAGTCCGAAAAGTCCTTCTATGATAAGGCACCTCTTTGAATTAATTCTATGAACTCCACGTGTCTTGAGAAAATCAAATGGGACATGAGAAGGGTTATTAGGCATGAGATAAGCCCAGAAAAAGGGTATGAGAAAATTGAGGAGGCACCCCTACGTACATTATAAATAGGGGAGCACTCCGAGAGTCCAATGCATTCAGAATTCCTTCCTTCTTTCTTATAAGACTTCTCTTTTGTCTAATTTTCTTTCTTTCCTTTTCTTGTCTAGATAAGGTCCTATTAAGGACAAGAAGTCTTCCTTACAACAAAGGGATTAGGAAGAAAAATTAAAAAGATAAAGAAAAGAAAGCAAGGAAAGGAAAGGCTAGGAAGAAAGAAGCAAGGCCAAGTGAAGATTCTGCCCAAAAGATTAAATTCTTCCAATAAGAATTTAATCAAGAAATCAGATTTTAAAAGGATTTTAGTGGCTTGATCAAGTCCCTATGTGGATTAATGTTGGAGGATAAACATGTTGACACCTGGTAGAACCCCTGACGGACTACTGCCGGGATTCAAGCTTAAATTTGGTTTTAGCAACCAGAGGTATGTTATTATACCCTATGTAATATTAAAATTGCATGTTGTATGATTTAATTTCTAGTAAGGAAGTCCTTGGGTTAGGGTTTGTGTTTATGATTTCATATAAATTATTTTGAAATCCATGCTTTCGCCTTGATCACCAAACCCAACATATGCATGTATCATGTCATAAAATCTTAGATCTGGGAGTCTTTACATGTTTTTATAGGTTAATATTATTAATCTAAGACTTTCACTAAGCTTATTTTTGAAAAAGTTTCAAAATAGATACATGTAACTGATAGGAATGCAATGTTGTCGTTAAGACACCATGTTTATCAATTTAATCTGATTTCTTAAAATAATTAAAAATGCGTAGATAGCAGTGAGTCGGGTCGAATTCACAGGGAAAGTAGTATTTTTAGATTTAAAATCTTTAATTTTTTTAAAATAAAAAGAAAAAAAAATTGAAAATAGAATTTGAAATCAAAAATTAAAAATTAAAATTATGAAGTAAAAATTAAATTATAGAAAAGTAAACTTGGTACTAAGATCTAGTAATTAGATCTTAGCATCTACTTGCAGTAAAATAAAGAATAATAATTAAAGTACATAAATTAAATTATAAGAAAAATAAAAGTCTAAAATCAAAGTGCAAAAAATAAAATTTATATTAATTAAAATTTTAGAATTTAAATACATAGAATTTAAAATAAAATAAAATAAAATAGTCTAATCTCTAATCTTGGATCGACATAGGTGGAAAGATGGTATAGAAGCTCAGCTTTTTCTCTCGGCACCAGTTGCCTCGAAGCAGCCATTAACCCAGAGCCTGGCTTCACCCTGTACCAAAGCTTCATCTTGATCGAAGATTGTTTGTTTTGAAGGCCTGGGGGTCCTTAAATAGATGTTGGAGGGCTGGAGGATTTTCTTCTGGGCAATGTGGGACTAAGGGATATTTTAATCATGAAAATAGGAAGAAATCTGAGTGAAATTTGGATTAAAATAGCCCCTGAATAAATTCTATTGAGTTCTTTTAATTCTGGCCATTAGATGGTGATATGATGCTTCTAAAAATACCAAAAATGGACGTGTAATGGCCCAGATCAAGTCAGATTAAATTCTGACCATTGGATCATGCTTGATGGAGGAAATTAGGCCGTTGATCATGTGCTTGAGAGTCTGATCACCGTCGAAAGCTTTTTGGACCATCGGATCAAAGTTGGAATCAAGCACTCCCGTCCGATGGTGATTCGTGTGAAGTCTAAAACCAAATCAGAGTTGGAATAAACCTTGACCGTCTGATCTTGACCGTGAGCAACCACCATCGCACGATCGTGCATTTACTATTCTCATAGACCGCGTGGATCGGCTGCACCATACACCATAACCAATCAGTGCCTCCAATCGATGGATGAAAAGACCAAAATGCCCTGTGAGCCACGATGGATTTTTTATAAACCCTTTAAGGATCTAGGTTCACCATGTGGCAAGCTTTGATTCACCCATTTTTGCTGAGCTGGCGGTCCGACGAATGGCTTCTGGGCTTGAGTTGGCTAGCATAGCTGGCTTGGTGCACCGACTTGGTCAGCTTGGCTCGGCGCATTTGGTTGCGTTGGCTACTGCGGTGTGGCGGCTTGAGCCGACTGAGCCATATGTTATTTTTCATTTAATTATTTTATTTTATTTCTTTAGAAATTCATATCTTTTCCATTTTATCTCCGTTTTGTTCGAAACTTATTTCATTGTGATTAAAAAAATAAGCTCTATCCATTGATGTTAAAATTTTATTTTTTTATTTTTATTTTTTTAATTAATTTTTTAATTAATAAAAATATGAATTTCTCAAAAATATGTATCAATTAATTATTAATTCTTAAAAATAAGTATAAATTAATTGATAAATTAATGCTTTTATAGGTAAATTTATGGTACTTATCAGTAATCCTATATTTTCTTCATAGATAATTGGCTTTATGACATAATTCCTAATAACTCCCACTTAGACTAAAGCCAATCTAAATAGTATCTTATACCGATCTTCCATTTATGTTCATTGGACTTCTTGATTTTGATTTAGTAAATGGATCATCTAAGTTTTCTTATCCATCGATCTTCTAAAGATTGACATCACCTTGATCCATGATCTCTTAGACAAGGTGATAGCTATGCAGAATATGTTTGGTTCTTTGATAAGACTTTGATTCTTTAGCTTGAGCTATGGCTCCAGTATTGTCATAATACAGTAGAATAGGACCATCAATGGAGGGTGCCATTCCAAGCTCACTAATAAACTTCCTCAACTAAACAACTTTCTTGGCAGCATCAGATGTCATAATGTACTTTGCCTTGCAAATAAAATCAGCTATAGTATACTGCTTAAAACTTTTCAGCATATCATCCCTCCATTTAGGATAAATATATAACCTAACAAACTTGTATTATCATCATGATTTGACTAAAAATTAGAATCTATATATCCTATAAGTTTTAAGTCAGCATCTCCATAATGACCCATTGGTCCTTAGTATTTCTCAAATACTTGAGGATTATCTTTACAACTTTTCAATGGTTATCACCCAGATCACACTGATACCTACTCGCTAACCCTAGTGAGTAGGCCACATCTGGTCTTGTACATGTCATGGTGTACATGTTAGATTCCAATGCTGAGGTATATGGGATTCTACTTATATACTATTTCTCTCTTGAGAAATTGTCGGATAATCTTTCTTAAAGAGAGAAATTTCTTAGCCTATCGATAGATAGCCCTTCTTGAAATGGTTCAGTAAGTCATGCTAAACCATTTTAGCATGGTATCAATATACATGGATTAAAAAAATATAAGCAATCTTTTAGATCTATCTTTATAGATTTTCATCTCTAGGACATAGGATGCTTCTTTCAAATCTTTCATGGAGAACTATGAAGATAGCCAAAGCTTTACACTTTATAAAGTAGGGATGTCATTCCCAACTAAGAGAATGTCATCCATATAAAGTATAAGAAAAGTAATTATAGAACCATTAGCCCATTTATAGATACAAAATTCTTTCCTATTCTTAACGAAGCCGTACATTCTGATCATCTCATCAAAATGCATGTTCCAACTCTGAGATGCTTGCTTCAATCCATAAATGGATCTTTAAAAGTTGCACACCTTTGATTTATCTATGGATATGAATGCTTAATGCTGTATCATATACATCTCTTTATCGAGCTCTCCATTTAGAAAAGCCATCTTGGCATCCATTTTCTAGATTTCGTAATCATGGTATGCCGTTATCACAAGCATAGTCTAAATAAATTTGAGCATTGCCATAGGTGAAAATGTCTCATCATAGTCAATACCATAAAGTTGACGATATCTTCTGGCAATCAAATGGGCTTTGTAGCTCTCCACTTTCACCTCGGTGCCCTTTTTTCTTTTGAATATCCATTTGCACCCTATAGGTTTTATCCCTTCAGGTGGATCAATGAGTGTCCATACATTATTGATCTTCATGAATTTTATTTCGGACTTCATGCCTTCGAGCCTCTTACTAGAATTAGATCTCTGCATGGCATCCATATAGGTGATCGGATCCTCACTATTTTCATCTAATTCAATAGGATCACCATTCTGAACCAAGAAATCATAGTATCTATTCAGTTACTCTATCGAATCTCCTCAAATGTGCCTCTTTAGTAAGCTTCGGGTTTGATCTAATCAAATTCGATTCTGTATTTCTACTTATTTATGTCAGTTATTCTACTTGTCAAACTTCATCAAGCTCAATCTTAGTGGCATTAGTTCTTTCCCTAATGAACTTCTTTCTCAAAAAGACTGACCTATTACTGACGAACATATTTTATTCTTTAGCAAGATAGAAGTAATATCTTCTTGTTTCCTTGAGGTACCCTATAAATAAATACTTATCGGACCGGGGTCCAAGCTTATTGGTCTACAAATGTTTGACATAAGCCAAACAACCCTAAACCTAAAGGTGAGAGAGTGATGGCCTACACCCAGTCCATATCTCATATGGAGTTTTTGCGATAGATTTGCATGGAATGTTGTTTAGAATAAAACAAACAATCCCAAAAGCATGATCCCAAAATGAAATTTATAGATTTGCAAACCCCCTCATGGATTGAACCATGTCAATAGAGTTCAATTCCTTCTTTCTGAGATCCTATTATATTGTGGTGTTTTAAGAGGGATCCATTATGAGAGAATCTCATTCTCTTCAAGATATGTCAAAAATTCATTGAAAAGATGTTCACCTTCTCGATCAAATCGAAGAGTTTTAATACTCTTTTCAGTTTGCTTTTTTACTTCATTACAAAATCATTTGAATATTTCAAATGATTCAGACTTATGTTTTAGAAGATAGATATACCCATACCTAGATAGATCATCAGTAAAAGTAATGAGGTAATAATACCCACCTCTGGCACTCATGTTTATTAGTCCACATACATCAGTATGTGTTAGACACAGAACATCATCAACCTGCTCATCCTTTCTAGTAAAGGATAACTTGGTCATCTTTCCAAGAAGATAGGATTCACAAGTCAGCAATGATTTATAATCAATGATATTGATGATTTCCTTTTTGGTTAACCTGTTTATCCTATTCTTAATTGTATGACCAAGTCGATAATGCCAAAGGTAGGCATCCATGATATTATCTAATTTAGGGCATTTGTTTAATGTGTACATTACACTAACAAGTTGTGATGAAAATATAAATATCATTTCTCAATTGTCCATGCATCACTATAGCACCATTCATAATAATATCATAAAAATTATTCTTTATTGAAAAAGTAAATCCATCTTTGGCCAAAAGTCTTATAGAAATTATATTTATCAAAAAAGATGGATAATAGGAACAATCACTTAAAATGACAACTTCAGATTTGAAAACAAGTTAGATCCGAGATGTCTTAGATTTGATTAGATTAAGTAGAAATTTTTTTTAAAATATCTCTACAAATTTGATCAGATCTAAATGATCCTGTGTCGAGAAAAGCAGTTTTTCCTTCAATTGGTATCAGAGCCAAGTTTATAGTTCTTCAGATCAATTTTAGATCTAATATTTTTTAAGTTTTATGATTTGATGTTAAAAGGATTTAGATATCACATCAGATATGATTAAATCTAAAATCAAAAAAATTAAAAATATTTTAGATTCATATCAATGTTGTATGAGATACAAGTATAGACTAGATGCAGAATTGTTCTATGTGGTCTAGTCTAATTTTCTTTTTTGATATGATTAAAAATTTTTTTTTTGATCTTTATGCTTCTATTTTCTGATGTTATAAATATTATAATCAGATCTAAAAATAGAAAATAAAATTTCTAATTTTTATATGAGATATGAATGAAGCATGCCTAGACTAGTTATAGAATAGTTTTATGATTTATCTAGAACAGATTTTATTTTAATAGGATCATTTTAAAATTTATTTTTTAGATATTATATGTGATGTATCATATCTGAAAGCATGCATTTAGGATTTAATGATTGATACATGAGATGTATACAGAATATGTATGTTTTAGGTCTATGACTTTATATGAGATATATGTTGTAGATTTATTATTTTGTAGTGTAGTTACTGTTTCTGATTAAGATATTTTTCTTAGCCGTCCGGTCATAAGAGTAAGGAGGGTTTAAAAGTGCTCTCTTTTCATTTGATGGGATGCTCTTATGGTGTGTGGGAGTGCTGCATGTTTGTCCTTAATCAGAAACTTAAAAAAAACTTACTTTTTTGCAAAACCCTAGATCCTAAAATCATAAGATTTTTGCATCTAGTTTATTAACCCAAAACTTAATTAAAAATTAAGATTATGAAACTAATTAGAATTATGAATTTTTAGATCTAAGATACCTTCATAAATTTAGGTTCGAGCTTGGATAGCTCAATTAGGTCTAGCGGTTGATCAAATCAAATCAAGAATTGGTTAGATGGGATTAAGAGTGCTTAGAATTGACCAGCCCAATAGGATTAAGTCTGAATCAAGATTGACTCACATTCACATGTAAGTCTGGGTCAAGACCTAATTTGGCTCCATATTTTTGAGCCTAGATTGTAGGCTAATCTAATTGATTTTGATTCGATAATTTGGTATCTAAGATAAGTCTGGTAGATATGACCCACTGATTTTTAATTGGGAGCCACTCAACCTGAATGCATTCTTGTCAAGTTAATGGCATATCCCTTCTACTGATCTCACTTACCTAGCCATTTGTGTCAATCTAGTTCTGATTAGAGGTGGCTAACAATTCGAGCTAATCTATGCCACTAGATTAGTCATAATTATTATGACTAAGTCATATCAAGTTTAAAGAGACCTAAATCAAATCTTCTTAAGAAAATATTAAGTCATAGATCTTCCACCATTGTAGATGTGCGGACCCTTTCTAGGGTTGATTGTTTTCGATTGGATATAGGGTAGATGTATGGGCCCTCCCCCGTTGGTTGGCTTCACTAGCAACGCTGTGCTAGTGGAGAGAATGATAACTCTAGCTGTGACTGCAGGACAGTATCCAAAGTAGGCCAAGCTATGGGACAACTTTTTGGTGGTAAAAGCCCCCTCCGCTTACAATGCAATCCTCGACCGATCCAATCTGAATGCACTATAAGCCATAGTGTCGACCTATTACCTAAAAATAAAATTCCCAACAAATAATGGAATACGTGAAATCAGAGGCGATCAAGTATTAGCCCGGCACTGCTACTCCATTGCCTTACAGAATGGTACTTGACTTGACCTCTGCCCAGTTGATGGGCTTGATGTCCGTGATGACCTTACTGAAGAATGGGGTGAGTCCATAGAAGATCTTGTGATCGTCCTTCTGAATGATGGAAACATGGAGCATATGGTGCAGATTGGCTTCAATCTGAAAGATGAAGTTCGGGAGCAGCTCATCGTCTTTTTATGGAGGAATGTCGACATCTTCGCCTGAATTTCGATGGATATGCCTGGGATTGACACCGAGGTTATGGAACATTAGCTGGCCGTTGATCCCAAGCATCGACCAGTGAAAGAAAGAGTTCGGAGCCATGCACCAGAAAGGCAGAAGGCAATAGAAGAAGAAGTCGACAAGCTTCTCAATATCGGATTTATTCAAGAAATCAGCTATCCAACTTGGGTCTCTAACGTGATCCTGGTCAAGAAGTCCAATGGCAAGTGGAGGATGTATATAGACTTCAAAAAGCTGAACAAAGCCTGTCCAAAAGATAGCTACCCTCTACCTAAGATTGATTCAAAATCTCTCTCT
>QRFJ01000226.1:0-79588 GCA_006176705.1 Cocos nucifera | reverse complement strand
GTATCTGGCCTTATTGTCTTCGTCAATCCATTTTTCCAGAGACGCTCTCTGTTCAGTGGATGGACGAGCTGGTAAGGTGGGAGGGTCCTGGTCCAAAACATGTGTTAACTTCTCGGAACCCAAAATAATTTTGTAGTTCCTGAGCCAATCTTTATAATTGGGTCCAGTCAGTCTATGTGTGTCCAGGATACGTGCCAATGGGTTTGACGCAGACATTTTCCTGTAGAGAGTCAAAGATTCTAGTTAGATACTGTAATTTTGACTTGACCAATTTGTTTAGGGATTTTATTTTTAAACAAATTAGCTCCCACTATTTTCTCGGATCCCTACACTCCCTCTGTAGAGATGCGAAAATCTCCGCGATTGATGATTTCTAGTGGGTGGTGCGGTCTCACCAACTGACTCATCACCTCACCTAACAGTTATTGGTGATGGGTTAGCCAATGAGTGAACAACTCTTGTTCAATGATTCTCTAATCATGGTGCACCCAAACTTGGTCTCTAATTCATGAATCTCACCGTATCCGGAATATTGATCCACTCCTTAGTTAAGTCAGACCCACCATTTGCATAGACTGGGTTCCTAATTGGGTCTCTCACCGTATCCGAAATATTGAGCCCAACTCATCCTCCAGCCCATAGCATCCAATGCCTAATAGACATGGTTGCGTCTTCCCGGTGCAACTGAGCCACTGTATCCAGCCGAGAACAATCAACCCCGGGAAGGGCCCGCACATCTACAATGGTGGAAGACCTCGGACTTAATCTTTTCTTAGGGAGAATTGATTCAGGTCTCATTAAACTAGACTTGGCTTAGTCATAACAATTATGACTAACCTAGTGGCATGGGTTCAGCTCGGATTATTGACCACCTCAGATCAGAACTGTGTCAACAGATATGGCCAGGTAAGTGAGACCGGTGGAAGGAATATGCCATTAACTCGCACAAGAATGCATTCAGGTCGAGTAGCTTCCAATTAAAAACCAGTCGGTCGTCTGTGCCAAACTTACCTTAGACACCAAATTGTTGAGTCAGAACCAATTGGGTTAGCCTACAATCCAGACTCTAACCTCTGAGCCTAATTAGGTCTTGCTTGATCGTGACTCGATCTTGACCCAGACTTAATCCTATTAGGCTGGTCAATTTAAGCATTGTTGATCCCATCTAACCAACTCTTGATTCGGTTTGATCAACCGCTTAGACCTAATTGAGCTACCCAAGCCCGAACCCAGTATTATGAATATGTCTTAGATCTGAAATTCTCAATTTTAGACCTAATTAATATTCCATAAAACTTAATTCTTAATTAAGTTGGGTTCATAAACAAAATATGCACAATAAATCCTAGGGTTTCAGGATCTAGGGATTTTGCAGAAAGTAAGTTTTGGGTTTCTGATTAAGGACGAACACGCAGCACCCCTACACATCATAAGAACACCCCATCGAATGGGAAGAGAGGGCCTTTAAACCCTTCTTCATTCTTATGACCGGACGGCCAAGAGGAACGCCTTAATCAGGAACATGTCAATACTACAAAATAGTTTATAGATCTATATCATATATCTCATATACAAATTTAGATCTAATCATGGCATATTTTGCATACATCTCATGTATCAAATCATGCATATTTTTCAGATCTAAATTATCTCATAATAATCTAAAAAATTAGATTTAAATTGATCTAATCAAAATAAATTCTAATCTAGACAATTATGTAGAACTATTCTACAACTAGTCTAGACATGCATCAATCATATCTCATATGATATTTTAAAATTAAATAATTTTTATTTGCTGTTTATCAGATGTTATTATAACACTTATAATATCAAAAAATAGTAAATAAGAAGATCTAAAATATGATTTAATCAGATTAAATCAAAAAGACATGCAAAACTATTCTATAGAACTATTCTATTCTAGAACTAGTCATGCATATCTTCATGTTCTTAGATCCAAATCATTTAATTTTAATTTTTTCTGATTTCAGATCTGATCACATCTCATGTGACATCTGAAATCACTTTATTTTCTAATTAAAATAAAATTAAAATTAGATCTAAACAATTTAGAACCATGGCTCTGATACCAGTTGAAGGGAAATCCTGATTTCCCGGTCCAGGTTCGTCCAGATCTGATCAGATCAAGAGATATATTTCAAAAATTTTCTCTTGATCTCAATCAGATCTTGATATGTTTCAGATCTAATTCTTATTATTTTAATAAATAAAATAAAATAAGATAAATTAAATCAAATTTAATTTACCTGATTTGGGTAATCCTATTACCCTGTAGATGATCCTGATTGCAGCGGAAGGTTCTGGATCTTAGCCACGCAAGCGCCTGGCCTCTACCGGTATCCACTCGGGTTGGATCTGGAGATCCTCTTCTTCTCTATCACACCTCCAAAAATCAGATCTGGATCTGATCTGGAGGATCTTCAAAACTCTTTTGAAGATCTGCAGTCGTCCTTTTGCAGCAGCGCAGCCTTCTTGCTTTTGATCGCCTTTCCTTGATCTGAATCGCACCAACCAAAGTCCAAAACACTTTTGGACGTGGAGAGCAAGGGGAGAAGAGACTATGGCATGGAGAAGGAGGGGAGAGGCAGCCTTGGGGCATGTCTAATAGCATTCACTCTTACTTAGAATTAGGGTTGGGCGCAGGGTCTTATTTATAGACCTCTTGTGATCCAACTCCTCTTCCTCTCAACCAATCACAACCCTTTGTGAAATCAGATCTAAATCTGATTGGTTGGAATAGAGACCCCTGGATTCCTCCTTAGAGGGCGCCTAAGACCAGTCAAACTGGATTCTTAGTAGAACTCTAATTGGAATCCAAAAGGGAGGTGGAGTCCTTGTCCAACAAGGACTCCTAGGCGCCTCCTACTTGGGCTCACGCCACCCTTGGCGTGCGCCCTTCTCCTTGCCAGGTTCTGGCAGGGGGACAGGCCCCCACCAGCTCTCCAATAGGTGCATGACATGTGGTCAAAAGTCAAAGGGTCAATGGTCAACGTTTGACCAGTCAAAGGTAGACTTTTGACCAAAGTCAAAGAACAAGAAATGGCAGGTGACCAAAAATGGCAGGTAATGTCTTACAAATAAGACAACCTTATTCTGACTTGGACAACCTCCAGTCAGACCATATGAAGGCCTCTGATTGAGCACAAACTCCTTTGGCTCAGTCAGGACAACTTATTTATGATAGTAAAAGAAGAACGTTAGGTTCAATCGAGTGCTAGCACGATTTTCTTGAACCTAATTGAATCTCATTCAGATCAATTGAACTAGATCAGTTCAATTGATGATCACCAGATTCAAACCCTTGTTTGTGTGACCCAGTTAGGTTCAGTTCTGTATGGTAATGGGATATGTCATGATCTCTATCATCGACATCATCGAAACTCCTTTCGATGGATCAGAACTCTTCTGATTCGAACAGCTAGAATGATCGATCATCTAAATCATTCTAATTGCTCCCAAAATCCACCAGTGACACCTAGCAGTATATGGTGGCAACCCATCAGAGCTGAATGTGAACCTCTTGGTGCAGCTACCTGTGTGATTAAGTTCTTCTATCTTGAGCCCCGATCAGATTAGGGTTAAGGTGAACTCGTCAAACCCTAGTCTCTGTCATATGATGTAATCATTCGATTCGAGTCCAATGTGAAAATCTAAATAGAAACTCTTTCTATTATTTCACTCTGCCATGGCCATGGCTTCTGGACTTGATTCTCATGATCATCATAGGGCTGCTCCTCTACCACCGAGGTAGATAGATCCCATCTTGATGCAATCCAGTTCCTACAATGAACATGTCATAGCCAACATACACCTCAGGGTTCCATATGGCTAGGAGACCGAGTAATGGTGTAGTCAAACTATAACACCCTCAAGGTGAACTGCCGATGCATCTCAGGTCAAAGAACCAGACACACTACTGCAGCATCGAGTCAGTCATTGACGAGAAGGTAGACTTCCCTAATGACTACTCGAGGTGGTCACGCTCAGTGCCCTCGTTCTCTAACGAGTACCTGTACTCTCGCTCCGGTGTCTCCACACCGTAGACTCAAGACTCATCTACTAAAGAGAAGCGATCGTATACCAACCTTCCGGATCAATCACCATCCTCGTGATGATCCTATGGTCGGGAGCTGTTTATGAGTTAATAATGATTATTCATGTCTTAAATTTTCAACTCTTGAAAATATGAATTATCATTACCATTAACTCAAAGGATGTATCACAGACACTAAATACACAGGTGTGATAGAAAATAACCCATTTCATTAAATTATAGTCAAAATTATAATTTTGCCCCTAGAAGTGTATTACAAGTGTCAGCCAATTCTGGCTTCTAGGGCACATATATCTAACATATCGCACTACCCCAAGGCTGTTGATTGGAGAAACACTGTTCGCCTTAGCTTTTAGAATAGTGGCAATCATCCCAATCAAACTTAAGCTTCCATCAGTATGGATAGTGGCTTTCAATGAGCAGCATAATCCGTAGGACCTCAGAGCCAACCTAGATCTACTAAAAGAGAAAAGAGAGGAAGCCCAAGCTTGGATGGCGGCTTACAGGCGAAGGGTGTTCTGATACTATAACTCCAAAGTCAGAGGTAAAATATTCAGAGTGGGAGACTTATTGCTTTAGTGAGCCACCATCTCTCAGCCTCAGAGCCAGAAAAAGCTTGCCCCAAATTGGGAAGGACCCTATGAGGACACGAAAGTCATCCAACTTGGGACGTACTACTTGAAGAAACTCAGGGGGGCAGACCTACCTCGATCATGAAATTTAAAAAATCTGTGAATGTATTACTGATGATTTGATTATAATAAAATCTTTCTACTTCAATATCCTAATCTTTATTGTATATCGGTGATAAAGGGGGACTACCCTCCAACTTGATCTCACGATAAATACAGCCCATTAGGAATAGGAGGAGAACCTCATCTTAACATGAGCAAAGTCAAAGGCCTCGTTCATTTTAGACGAGAAGAGGGAAGAGGCCCTGACAATAATCCTAATGTACCTCTATAGCCCGTTAGGAACAGGAGGAGAACCTCATCCTAATATAAAAAAAGTTGAAGGCCTCATTCATTTTAGATGAGATGAGGAGAGAGGCTCTGACAATGGATTTAATGTGCCCCTACAGCCCGTTAGGAATAGGAGGAGAGCCTTTATCCTAATGTGAGCAAAAGTCGAAGGCCTCATTCATTTTAGACGAGAAGAGTGGAGTGGTCTTGACAACGGTCCTAATGTGCCCCTGTAGCTATGTTAGGAATAGGTAGAAGAACCTTATCCTAATGTGAGCAAAGTTGAAGGTCTCATTCATTTTAGATGAAATGAAGGAAGAGGCCCTAACAAAAAGCCCTAATGTGCCCCTACAGCCCATTAGGAATAGGAGGAGAACCTCGTCCTAACGTGAGCAAAGTCAAAAATCTCGTTCATTTCAGATGAGATGAGGGGAGAGACCCTGACAATGGTCCTAATGTGTCCCTACAGCCCGTTAGGAATAGGAAGAGAACCTCATCCTAACGTGAGCAAAGTCAAAGATCTCGTTCATTTTAGACGAGAGGAGGGAAGAGGCCCCGATACCGGCTCTAATGTATCCCTATAGCCTATTAGGAATAGAAGAAGAACCTCATCCTAATGTGAGCAAAGTCGAAGACCTCACCCATTTAAGACGGGATGGAGGGAGAGACCCTGTCAATGGCCCAAATGTGCCTCCACAAGCCACGTTAGGAACATGAGGAGAACCTCATCCTAACATGAGCAAAGTCGATGACCTCATTGATATAAGACAAGATGAAGGGAGAGATCCTATCGACGATCCTAACGCACCCCCATAAGCCCTACTAAGAATAGAAGAAAAGCCTCATCCTAACATGAGCAAAAGTCAAAACCTCGTAGACCAAAGACATGGAGAAGAAAGAAGCTTGGTGGAGAATCCTTACATGTGTTTTCCCATGATGACCTAACTACGTCAAATGTGAAGGGCAGAACCTTATCCTGGTTTGCAAGAGAGGTCCTAGTTCGATGTCCACAATAAGCTTGGCATCCACAATGAGCTCGGTGTCCGCAATAAGCATTTCATAAGAAAATGATAGAAAAAAAAATAAGATAAAAAAGGTAAGGCCACAAATAGGCGTCAGGTCCACACAAAATGAAAATAGCAAAAAATATATTATTTCATTGTAAAAATGAGTTCATTACAAGTAAAGCATAGGCCAACAAAGCTGATTACACTGAAAGAAAGAAAAAAAGAGGGGAAAGAGGCCGAAGTTCTAAGGTGAACCAGATTCTTTGGACTTCAGGCTGCCAGCTCCGACCATCACCAAGGCCTGCTTTAGCCTAAGGATCTCCTCCTCAAGCTCCTTCTTCTGAAAGAGACTATCTACATACATTCTGTTAGTGAGCTGAAACTTACCCTCGAGCTCTCACCGTTGTCTTCTTAAAACTTCAGACTCGGCCTCCGCATCCTCGATAGCTCGATGTTCACAGGTGAGCTGAAGCTTCAGTCGTTGAACCTTGGCCTGCTCCATCCCAACTGCCTCTGAAAGCTCACCAACGGTCCTCTTCAAGGAGGCAATCTCCTCCAACTCACCACTCGTGCTGGCTCTTCGATTATTGTGCAGTCACTTTCAAAGATGAACTGTCTCATCTCTAGCAACCTTAATCTCGCCTTCAAGCCAGGACATCTTCTCCACCCAGGTCACTTGGTAGCTATTATGCTAGTCCTCAATATCTTGCAGTAGCTTCTGAAGTTGGAAAAACTTTATTGACCAGCCTCAGTCATATCGGACCTTATCGGTAGACCATGGTAAGCTTCCTTCTAAAAGATGGATCTTTTTTCCGACCTCCTTCGGGTCAGCTTCAAGAGAGCTAATCTTTGCTGTCAGTGCCCAGGACTTATCGCTGGCATTTCTTTTGAGTTCGGCGATCTTCTTCTCAAAGCTGCCCTTCTGAATACTAAAGCTCACTGCTTCCTTCATATGCAAGCCTCGAAGGTGAGTGACCTCTTTGGTTACCTCAGAAGCATTCTTTCATGAGGCTTGAAGGTCATCCTCCATCTTCTTCAACTTATTTCTCAGAAGATGAACTTCTTTCCTCAGGTTCTTTATCAAGGACTTTATCAGAACCCCCTGAGGTAGTGGATCAGCGTTGGTGGGAGATTGCATTAGAAATACGAAAAGCACTCAAGGGTATGAAAAAAATTCACTTCATTTAATCAAAACTTTTGAGTATAAGATACAAAAAAAATATACAACTACTCGAGGATCTTAACCTTGGAGGGTGGAGCTGGATCGCTCTCGACCGCCTCATGTTTTTGAACTAGTTTGGGCACCTCTGCTGTAGGTTCAGATGGGCCAAAAGTGGGCTCGTCAAAAGAAAGATCGACTATAGCATTAGACGGTCCCACCTCCACATCGTCTTCCTCCTCCTCCAGAAAGTTGAGGTCAAGCTCGGAGAACCTTTAGACCACCCTGCCTTTGCAGAGCTCGAAATCCTTGATAAAAACACTTCCTAGCCAAACTCGATGTTCAGATCCTGCATCTCGGGAGAGGTCTTGAACTCTTCCACAGCCTGGGTCATTGCCTCCGAGATCGACTTCGCCATTTGGGTCTCCAGTTCGGCGATTCTATTTTTGGCTTCCTTCCTCCTCTCCTTTTCTAGGACTAGTGTGGCCTTTAGTCCGGCCAAGGCGAACTCCTCTTCGCGGAGTGCATCCTGAAAACTTCCAATGTCTACCACCTTCTTCTCAATAAGATGCTCGATCTTGTCGACCCTCTCTTGAAGATGGCAGACCTCGGCTCGAAGGTCCTCCTAGACCTTCTGTGCCTCCACCTCCTAACGATGTGCCCTCTTGATGTGAGCAAGCATCTGGTGATCTAACTGCAATAAATGATTGGTGTTAGAAAAAAAAAAAAAGAAGAAGAGAAGAAGAAAAGTGTAGAAGAGAAAAGAAAGAGTCGAGCAATGGTGCAATCACCTTGAGGATGGTTTCGAGAGAACTTTAGATGAGCTATCATGGGTCCAGGTCGGCCATCTAGTCCACCACCTCGGGCATGGCAAACCTGTCGACAAGATCCCGGATGATCTCTAGGTTGTCAAAGGGATCCTCCCCTCATTCGTTGTCGTTGCCATCCAGTCCACCTAAGCTAGCCTTGCAGGATGTCTTCGTAACGGTTTTTCTTTTTCTTTCCTCTCCTGTACCTTTCTTGATAGGGAGCTTCGAAATCTGATCTCTACTGGAAGGATCTAAGGGCATGGAAGGCACCAGGCCCATGCTAGCAGTGTCAACCTTGATAGTTAGGGCAATCTCGATGCTGACGATGACCTCGGATGCAACGATAGTGGAGGTGGGAACTTCGAAGCTAGAAACAACAACCTCGCCCTCTTTGAGTGGTCTTCTTATGCCTTCCCTTTTTTCTTTCTAGTGAAGAGCACTTTGGTAAGCATCTTGGCGACTTGTGCGCCCATTTCTGTAGTAAGAAAAGAAGAGCGATCGTGGCAATACATGTGCGCAAAATTGTGTGGATTCGAAAATCAAAAGATGTATCAGCAGGATCACAGGGACTCAGACCCAGGTTGAACAAGGCCTATTCCTTTAAAAGGTCGGGAAGAGGAGAAGCTCGGTACACCTTAAGTTTATTGGAGGAATCAAACTTGGCTTCATCTAAGTTAGGAGCTCGGCGAACTGACTCTCTAATATGACCCCATGAAGGAAGACCTAATGGCAAGGTCGGGTAATGTACAAAAAAGAACTTTTCCTTTCAGTTGTGAATGAAAGAAGGGGCATCTTTCAATAATCCCTTCTTGCCGACCTAGGGGGAAGTACAATCAATCCTTCATGGAAGGATGGCACTTGAAGGTATAGAAATTCTTAAAAAATGAAATGGTTAGCTGGACTTTGGTCAATCGACAGAGGGAGAGGAAACCTATGATGAATCGAAAGGAGATCGGTATGATAGATGCAAAGAGGATGTTTAAAAATCGAAAGAGGGCGACTATGAATGGGGGCAGTGGAAGTCTAAGCTTAGCGTGCAAAGCTTCTAAATACAAACAAAACCAATCGATCGGAGGAGAACTGATCCGATCGTCGGAGCTGGGGAGTTCAAGGTCATATTCTAGAGGGATTCCATATTGGATTTGGATCAGAGAAAGATCGCCCGAGATAAGGACGGACGGGATGGTGTTTGAAGCAAAAGACGAGCGGGATATGTTCCTGGGTTCTACCTTGGCTAGGGGTGCAAAATCAAATAAGGTTGGTTCAGATGAGCCCCATGAACTGATGGAGTGGGAGGTTTCGAAAGACATTCGGATTGGGATGAACCCCAAGAAAATCCTCCCAAAATAAAAATCAGAAAAACAAGAAGCCAGAAGTGATAAGCACGAATAACCTAAGAGAAGGATTAGAAAACTGACTTAAACTATCCAGAGAGAATGAAAGGATGATGGACGCGATGAGGATCAATTGAAAGGATGTCCAGAGCTCAGAAAGGTAAGAGAAGGATGAGACCCACGGGAAGAAGGCAAACAAGGGTCGAAGGAAGAAGAAAACTCGGACAGGGATGACTTTTGAACAATAGGAGAAGGCCTTAAATAGCCAAAGGTAACCCAAAGTAGTTATGATTATGGATCGACTTCAGTTAGTTAGCGTGCACCGTGTGTCCCACTCATCATGATAGAGGAACGACGATGGGCAGAGTCTTTATGATGCCATATCTGTGGTAGAGTTTCGATGGAAGATTCGAAAGGCCATCATTTCGGACTCATTTCAAACTTAGAAAGTTTTGATGCCAACACGGTAAGCATCAAAATGTCTCATCCTGACAAGCGCGGAAACCCAAGATCGGACTTCGACCATCATCTTTTTCCTCTCTTCCTTCAAATTTCAAACTCGGGAGTAGGGGGACTATTGTTGGAAATAAACCCCTCCCATCGAAGTCCAGTCTGATGCTTAGCCTAATGTAACTGCTAATCATAGAAGAGCTTCGATCGAGAATTCTTCCTCCAACAGTTGAACTCCTTCCAGATCCCTCCAGCGATCGAACTTCTTTCGAACTCCTCTAATAGTCAAACTTGTTCTGGACTCCTTTAGCTAGTGGTCAAACTCCTTCTGGACCCCTCCAACAGCCGAACTCTCCGTAGTCATCTAGGAAGGTCTCCGCACGAGTTCGATCTCGTACACGACACGAATCGACCCACACTCGAACTATCTTAGAGGAGTCTGAACTCCTCTAGAATTAATACAGCTCAATGGTCGTCACCAACTGATGCCCATCTCTCCAAATTTTGAGTAGCAAATCTCAAATGGACTGGCACCTCACGATAATAAATACTATCTTCCATAACAAACTCCACATGGCTCCAAGCGGTCCACTATCCGATAGTTATGCTTGTTACTATCAGTTTGTTATAGGCTTTGTCTATAAAAGGAACCCTCCAAATACATTTTCTCTAGGCTCCCTTCTTCCTCCCAAAAATTTTGCAACTTTCTTGACTGAGCACTCCATTTCTATTGGTCGAAAAAGCTAACTTGATCATCGAAGGATCTTACCAAAGCCATCACCCTGAGCTCTAAACGAGACTTATTTTGCAGGTCACCGATGGTGACCTCGTCTTCTCCGACTTCAGCCTCCAATGGCAATCAAATTTTGCACCAACAATGTCTATTAAGCATTAGATGCTATGGGTTGGAGGATGGGTTGGGCTCAATATTTTAAATATAATGAGGGATCCAATCAGAAATCCAATTCGTGCAAATGGTGGGTCTGACTTAACTACAAGGAGTAGAGTAATATTCTAGGCATAGTAAGCTTCATGAATTAGAGATCAAGTTTGGATGCACCATGATTAGAGAATCATTGGACAAGAGTTATCCACTCATCGATTGAGCCATCACCAATAACTATTAGGTGAGGTGGTGAGTCAGTCGGTGGGACTACACCATCCATTAGAAATCAATTGATCGTGGAGATTTTTGCATCTCTGCCAAGGGAGTGCAGGGATCCAAAAAAATAATGAGAGCCTAATTTGTTTAAAATAAAACTACTAAACAAATTGGTCAAGTCTAATTACAAAATCTAACTAAAAATTTTGACTCTCTATAGGAAAATGTCTACGTCCAACCCACTAGCCTGTATCCTAGACACCCATAAACTGACTGGATCCAATTATAAGGATTGGCTCTAGAACTATAAAGTTATTTTGGATTCTAAAAAGTTGACTCATGTGTTGGAACAGGACCCTCCCATCTTACCAGCCTGTCCATCTGCTGAACAGAGAGTGTCTCTGGAAAAGTGGGTGGATGAAGACAATAAAGCTAGGTACTATATGTTAGGCTCAATGTCTGATGAGCTTCAATGCCTACATGAGGACATCAGGACTACTAACCAAATGTTGGCTCACTTACAAGAGTTGTTTGTTGAGGAGAGTCATGCAGCCAAATATCAAGTCACAAGGAAACTATTTAAGACTCAAATGCATGATGGGCAGTTGGTCCAAGATCATTGTCTGATGATGATCAAGGACTTAGAAGAGCTTGAGAAGATCGATGTCAAGCTAGATAGAGACTTGCAAATTGATGTGATTTTACAGTCCTTGACTGATGTATATGGGCAGTTCATTATGAACTTTCATATGCATAAGTTGTCGAATTGATGAACATGTTGGTTACTGTTGAGCTTTCTTTAAAGGGTTCAAAGGATTCAGTGCTTGCTATGGAGCAAACTTCTTCCAAGATAAAATCTTTTGACAAGAAGAAGAAGTCTGTGAAGAAGCAGAAGACAGAAAGTGGGAGGAAGAAGAAGGCAAAGCTGAAGAAGAAGGCCACGGATAAAGAAAAATATTTTCATTACAACACCGATGGCCACTGAAAGCGGAACTACCTTCTATACCTGGCCATTATAAAGAACAAGGAGGCAGGTCCTTCTGGAGGTATACTCATAATTAAATCTAATCTAATGATTTCTTCTACTTCTAATTGGGTGCTTGACTCTGGTTCTAGTGCTCATTTATGCACTTCTATAAAGGATCTTGAGGAAAGTAAGAGGTTGAGGGGTGGTGAGATGATCCTGCACGTTGAAAATGGAGCAAGAGTTGGTTCTATGGCCGTGGCTACCTATCCTCTGTAATTACCATTAAGATTAGATTTAGTACTTAGGGATTATTTTTATGTGCCTACAACAAGCAGGAATTTGATTTGTGTTTCATGTGTAGCATAGGAAGGCTATGTAATTAGTTTCTTTAAGGATCATTATAATATTCTTTTTGAAAGAAAAAAAATTATAAGTAATTTCTTTATAAATGGTCTCTATCAGTTACATATTGATATTTCTATTTTCAATAGTGAGCAAAATATGAATGCCACAGGATCAGAGCAACCTAGGGATAGTCTAAATGATAGGTATCTTTGGCACTTTAGGCTAGGTCATATAGCGAAAGACAGGATTAACAAATTAGAAAAATCCAGACTATTGAGTTCGTTGACTTTCGAGTCATATCTAATTTGTAAATCATGCCTTCATGGCAAAATGACCAAGTCAGAGGCAATTATATCTACTTCATCACCTTTATCGATGATTTATCTCGATATAGTATTTGATGCGATATAAGTCAGAAGCCTTTGAAAAGTTTAAGACATTCAGACTCAAAATATAAAAACAAACAAGAAAGCTCATTAAGTTTCTTCGATCAGGTTGAGAGGTGAATATCTTAGTCGAAAATTTCTGAACTATCTCAAAGATATGGCATAGTCTCACAGTAGACTCCACCTGGAACACCTCAACTCAATGGAATTTTAGAATAGAGAAATCGGATCCTATTAGATATGATTCGATCCACGATGAGCTTTATGGACCTTCTTGAGTTTCTTTAGGGACATAGTCTTATGACCGTAATATACTTACTAAATAGGGTTCCTTCTAAAATCGTTCCTACCATACTGTATAAGATATGGCATGGTAAGAAATCAAGTCTGAGTCATCTCAGAATTTGGGGTTATCTAGCTCATGTCAAGAGACAGTAGGTAGACAAGTTAGAATCTAGATCCCTTAGAGCTCGATTCATTGGATATCTTAAAGAGTTGTTAGGATATTATTTTTATCTTCCAGAAGACCACAATATGGTTGTAAGTCAACATGCTATTTTTTTTGAAAAATAATTTATTCAAGATGGTGGCATCGAAAGATAGATCAGGCTCGAGGAGAAGATCTCCAAACAGCAATGAGCTAAAAAACCTATGGAACCCAATCAGATTGAGCCGGTCTAAATACTACCTCCACCTCAAAAATCAACCAAGGTTTTCCATCCTCCTAAAAGGTACCTAGGTACTATTTTAGAGGATGCTGAGAAAATATTTCTCATAAGAAATGGGGTTCATGGTAATGATCTCAAGATCTATAATGAGGCGATAATAGATATTGACACCGAGAAATGGTTAGAGGCAATGAAGTCAGAGATTGACTCAATGTGCTCGAACCAAGTCTAGATCTTGGTAGATCCACCTAATGGTATAGTACCTATTGGGTGTAAATGGATCTTCAAAAGAAAGATAGGTATAGATGGGAATGTAGAGACATTCAAAGCAAGGCTCGTAGCGAAAGGGTATTGTTAGCACGAAGGCATTAACTATCAGGATATCTTTTCACCATTAGCCATGTTTAAATCCATCCACATTACTTGTTGTTGCAACCTATTTCGATTATGAAACATAGTAGACGGACGTGAAAACAATGTTCTTAAATAGATATCTTGAGGAAGATATCTATATGAAACAACCGCTCGATTTCACATCCAGTAATAGTGATCACAAGGTCTGCAAGCTGCAAAGATCCATATATGGACTTAAGCAAGCATCTCGAAGCTAGAATGCCCATTTCAATGATGTAATCAAATCATTTGGTTTCATCAAAAATGAGAAGGAGCTATGTATATTCAAAAGGATCAGTAGGAGCACTATTATCTTCCTCGTATTGTATATGGATGATATTCTCATGTTGACCATGGTCAAAATATGGTTGTCTAAAGAATTCTTCATGAAAGACCTAGGAGTAGTATCCTTTATTCTAGGAATTAAGGTCTATAGAGATAGACCAAATAGGATGCTAGGACTTTCATAGAAGATGTACATAGAGGAGGTGCTAAAGAGGTTTAGCATGAAAAACTCAAAAAGCAGTTTAGTATCCTTTAGACATGGTATTCATCTCTCTAAGAAGATGTGCCCCAGCATACCTGAGGAGATTGAATGCATGAGCAAGATTCCTTATGCTTTGGCAATAGGGAGCCTCATGTATGCCATGCTATGTACACAATCTAATATTGCCCATGCTGTGAGTGTCACGAGCGGGCATTAGTCGAATCTAGGCAAAAAGTACTAGACTTCTGTAAAATGTATCCTTAAGTACTTGAGAAAGACTAAGGATATGTTTGTAGTCTTTAATAATGGAGAACTCCAGGTATAGGGGTATATAGACTCGGACTTTATGTCCGACATAGATGATCAAAAGTCTATATCTAGAAGTCTGTTTGTTTGTAATGGTGGTGCTGTTAGCTAGAAAAGTTCCAAATAGATGGTGATAGTGTAGGAATCAGATCTAAGATTTCAGGACTAGATCTTAAAATTTTTTCTAGATCAGCAGCAGAAGACTCAAAATTAATCTAATTAATTCTAAATATCAGATAATCCCTAAATCTAAGACCATATTATATGATTATTGCATGACATTTAAATCTAAAATCAAAAATAAACAAGAAGGAAAGGTTGATCACATCAACCTAGATCTACACTACATCTCATGCAAGTATGAAAAAAATAATAGATCAAATCTATTACCTGAGTGAGTTAGACATTTTAACTCATTGATCCGGACTTGAGGATGAAGTTGCAAGATATACACACGTCCGACCTCTAGGAGTCGTCTACACGAGCCCATGATCACTATTAGAAATCCAGATGCTGGAAATCAATACAGTATGCTAGTACTACACTGATCTTTCTTCGATGATTGATCAAATGCCTCCTTTCTTCTAGATTGGACTCTTCCAAAGAGGAAAAGGAGGAGAAGAGGTTTTAGACACTCTCAGAGAATCCAAGGAAGAAGCAAGGGAAGAGATGAACATAGCAACCCTAGAAGAAGACCCTTTTCTTCTTCTCTTTGCTCTCACCTAGACACCTAGTTTTGTGTCTATTGAATCTCAATGCCCAGAGGTTCTCTCTCCATGATTTTTATACACCTCAAATCTCTCTTAAAGGTCTATAACCCAAGAAAATTTCAAGCCAAAATTCATTCAAAATATATAGGAAAAGAAGTGTCCTTGTCTAGGTCAAATACTAGACAAGGGTCAAACATGGCAAGTCAAGAGGCGCCCAAGAGTTGGGCGCCCCCTCCATAATTCTTGGCATGTACCAGCAAGGAAAGGTGCACAAGAAAAAGGGTTTCTCACATGAAATAAGAGAGAAATTAATTGGGAGAGGGGGTAGCACCTTTTGGGAAGAGTTTGGATTTGTTAGGGTTTTATCTCATAGAATCAAATATCAAAACAAACTCCTTTGACTTGGTCTTCTACCCAATTACCATATGAGAAAGAGAGGAAGAGAGGGGGCATACGTGAAGGTCAGGAAAAAAAGGATTTTTCATAAAAATACCAAAAAAATAGGCATGGAAGGCGTTGGGACTAAGGTGGCGCAAGAAGGAATCCTAGTCTTATTAGGACTCTATCTATAACTTGGTAAAAGTAGTTTCTTAAACCAAATTAAAGCAAAACCAACTCAACCAAATTAAATCAAGTTCTAACCAATTAATGGTTCAATTAAATTAGATTAAATTAGATTTTATTTTGATTTAATTTTTAATCAAAATAGAAAATTGGGTTGACCTAATCCTAGTTAGACTAGAACCAGTTTTTCCTTGCACTTGACTTATCCAATAAGTCAATTGGACTTGATCCAATCAAGCCCAAACCAAATCTAATTAAATTATATTTAATTAAAATTAATTTTAGCCCTTTGGCCTAATTAAATTAAATCAATTAGCAATTAAATTATAAATCAATCCTCCTGCAATACTTGCACTAGGTTAAACATCAATCGTATTGATCGTTTAACCCTAGAATGATTCTCAATCGTTGATCAACCATCCGATCAGATCATGAGCTCTAATGTCTGTGACCTCATAGATCCAAACCTAAGCTAATAGCATAGAAATAAATTTCTATACTAATCGAAGTGACCATCTAGCAATGATACCCAACGGTCGGATAGGTCGAATGTGTAGAACACCATCCTTAGAACCCATGCGGATATAGCTTTCATATAGTTCATCCCCTTGACCAAAATGCTTGTAGGACACCTCAGAGTTCAACTATCAAATTTGATCAGATTGTTCATATTGTATTTTAAAATATCAAATTCATTTGATCGATTATCCTGGCCAAGGTTTTGCTATATTGAAATACAGTGATATATTCTTCTCTAATTGTTGGAGTGGTCAATTCCATCTTGATTACACACCGACTTCATAAGTACTTGACTATGCCTAGAAGCCTTCTATTACTAAATTAGAAATTTAGAAGTCACTGAGGTGATCTTAGGTTTAAGGGATACTTATACCTATATCTCATCAGAGACATCCTCGATAGCAGAATGCTCTGGAGTTGGTCACGTTCAATGATGATGTATCCATACATCTCATTTGTATGCCATACCAGTATTTTTATACTCCATAGTTAAGAGAACAACCAACCTATATGGCATACAATGATCTATGCTCGATGGACGCTGTCGTCTTATTTAATGGCCTATCATTTGGTCGTGAACTGATTTAAGGACTAATTAATAAATCCTCTCTTTATCAAAACTAAATAGTCCTAAGGACTTCATCACAAAAATGGAGTTTGTTAGAAGATGAAGACTTATGATGAAAAACATGCAAAAGTATTTTATTTATCAATGATCAATTATATATACAAAGTAGCTCAATCATTAATAGGCTAACGATTGGCTTTTAGGACATAATTTCCAACAACTTCCACTTATCCTAAAGCCACTTGACACAGTATCTAATACCCATCTTTGACATATGGTTGTCAAACTACTTGATTGCCAGGGTTTTAGTGAAGGGGTCGGCTAGGTTCTTCTTTTTGTCGATATTTTGAAGGTCGATATCACCACAATCCACAATCTCACGGACCAGATGAAAGCGATGCAGAATGTGCTTTGTCCGCTATTGTGCCTTCGATTTCTTTGCTTGAGCTATAGTGCCAGTGCTGTTGCAGTAGAGCAGGACTGGACCATCAATGTAGGGTGCTACTTTAAGCTTGGTGATGAACTTTCTCAGCCACACAGCTTCCTTTACTACATCTGATGCTATCATGTACTCTGCTTCGCTAACAGAATCTGTCATTGTATGCTACTTAAAATTTTTTCAGTAGATAGCTCCACCATTTAAAGTAAAGATATATTTCGATATGCTTTTTCTGTCATCATGGTCAGATTGAAAGTTGGAGTCTGTAAATCCCACCGATTTTAGATCTGACTCACCATAAACCAACCATTGGTTCTTAGTATTTTTCAAATACTCAAGGATGATTTTAACCATCTTTCAGTAATTTTCTCCAGGGTCAGACTGATATCTACTCACTACTCCTAGTGAGTATGCCACATCTGATCTCGTACATGTCATTGCATACATGATAGACCCTACTGTCGAAGCATATGGAATTCTACTCATGCGCTCTCTCTCTTTAGGAGTTATCGGACAATCCTTCTTAGAGAGTGGAATTTCTTGACCTATCAGGAGATAGCCCTTTTTGAAATTCTCCATGCTGAACCATTTCAGCACAGTTTCTATGTACATGGACTGGGATATATACCAAGCATCCTTTTAGATCTATCCTTATAGATCCTCATCCCTAGGATGTAAGATGCTTCACCCAAGTCCTTCATGAAGAACTGTGATGACAACCATATTTTTATTTTTTATAGTGTGGAGATGTCATTTTCGATTAAGAGAATGTCATCCATGTATAAAACAAGGAATACCACTACTGGACTATTTGCCCATTTATAAATGCAGGATTCTTCTCTGTTCTTAACGAAGCCATACGTTTTAATTTTTTTATCAAAATGCATGTTCCAACTTTAAAATGCTTGCTTCAATCCATATATGGATCTCTGAAGCCCGTACACCTTGGACTCATCTATGGATGTGAACCTTCAGGTTGTATCATATATACTTCTTCGATTAGCTCTTTATTTAGGAAAGTTGTCTTCACATCTAACTGCCAGATCTCATAGTTCAGGTGGGCAGCTGTTGCAAGCATTATCCGAATGGATTTGAGCATTACCACTAGGAAGAATGTGTCGTCATAGTCAATATCATAACGTTGATGATATCCCTTGACAATCAAATGAGCTTTATAGATTTTTACATTTCTGTCTGCTCCTCTTTTTCTTTTGAATACCAATTTAAACTCAATGGGTTTAACCCCTTCAGGTGGGTCAACTAATGTCCATACATCATTGACCTTCATGAAATCTATTTTAAATCTCATGCATTCTAGCTATTTCTCAGAGTCGGATCTCTACATAGCATCCATGTAAGTGATCGGATCCTCATCATTCTAATCGAGTTTGATGGGATCACCATTTTGGATCAAAAATTCATAGTATCTATCTGGATGGTGCGGTACTCTACCGAATCGCCTTAATGGTATGGGTTCACTAGGCTTTGAATCTGATCTGATCAAATCCAACTCAGGTTTAGCATTCTGTGTCGAACTTTCTACCTATTGAACTTCGTCAAGTTCAACCTTAGAGGCAACAGTTCCTTCACTAAGGAACTCCTTTTTCAAAAAAGTTGCCCTAAGATTGATGAACATCTTTTGTTCATCAGCATGGTAGAAATAATATTCTTTGATCTTTTTTGGGTATCCTATAAATGCGCACTTATCAGACCTAGGTCCAAGTTTATCTATAATTAACTGTTTGACATAAGCCAGGCACCCCTAGATCTTGAGGTGTGAAAGTGCTGGCTTACGTCCTGTCCATATCTCATATGGAGTTTTAACCATAGATTTACTTGAAATCCAATTTAAAAGATAGCAAGCTGATTCGAGTACATATCCTCAGAGGAATATCGACAAGCTGGTAAAATCCATCATGGATCAGATCATGTCTAACAAAGTCCGATTCCTCCTTTTAGATACACCGTTATGCTGTGGTGTTCCTGGAGGAGTCCATTGGGAGAGAATCCCATTCTCTCCTAGATATGTGAGAAACTCACCAGAAAGGTATTCCCCTCCTCGATCAGACTTAATAGTTTTAATACTTTTTTCAGTTTATTTTTCTAATTCACTTCAGCATTGTTGGAATATTTCAAAAGAATCCAACTTATGTTTCATTAGATAGACAAATCCAAATCTAGATAGATCATCTATGAAAGTGATGAAGTAGACATATCCACCTCTAGCACTTATACTCATTGGTCCACATACATCAATATGTACTAGACCTAAGAGCTAAGTGGCTCTCTCACCTTTTTCAGTAAAAGGTGACTTGATCATTTTACTAAGAATATAGAATTCACAGGTTAGAAGTGATTCACAATCACTAAGTTCGAGGATACCCTCTTGAGCCAACCTGCTTATCTTATTCTTATTTATATGACCTAGCCTACAATGCCATAAGTAAATATCTATCACATTATCTAGTCTAGGATGTTTGCCAGTTGAATAGACTACATCAACAGGTTGCGATAACATATATACACCATTATTCAATTTCCATAGAAAGCAATAACACCATTCATAAATGACATCACAAACTCATTTCTTTATTAAAATTTCATAATTGTTTATAGCCAAAAGGCCTACAAAAATGATATTTAAAAAGAAACTAGGATAGAAATGATAATCACTGAGAACAATGGTATGAGATTCAAATACAAGTTTTAAAATTTCTAAAGAAAGAATTAGAACTGATCTTCCATCTCCAACGTTTAGGAATCTTTCATCTTGCTTGAATCTTCTACTGACCAACAATCCCTGCAACGAATTGCAAATATGATAAGAACTTTCGGTATCTAATATCTAGTCAGTAATATCATAAATAGAAAAATTATAATTTATCATATAAATACCTTGCCCAGCAATAGCTTACTTCTTCCTCTGCTTGTTCGGATCTAGGAAGGCAATGTACTGAGGGCAGTTCCTCTTTCAGTGTTCCTACTTCTTGCAAAAGAAGCATTCAACTTGACCCTTATCGAGCTTGATTTTTTTGGTCTGATCCTATACAGATGTCCTAGCCTGAACTTGCACCTTCTTATCATTCTTCTTCTTGTTCTTCTTCCCTTTTCCAAAGGGCCGAGAATGAGAAGATGAACCTCCCACTAAGTTGATCGACTCCTTGTGAAGCTGGTGATCCTTCTTAAAGTTTTGAAATACTTCCAGTAACCCATGGTAGTCAACTTCGGGCTTTAACATTTTATAATGTATAAGGAATTGGAGATAAGACTTGGGCAGTGAGTTCAGTATTGCATCTTTTCCAAGCTGTTTATGCAAGAAAAAGTCGATCTTGCTTAAGCGCTTTATCAGCTCGATCATGTACAGAACATGATCAGTGATAGAGGCTTCATTCCACATTCTGGCATTGAAGATTGCACAACTAGTTTTGTGCCTCTCCACGTCATTGGGTGTGCCAAAGGAATCCTCCAATATTTGAAGCATGTCCTTTGGCTGAGCCATCTCAAATCTGCAACTGAACTCGTCGCTCATCACAGCCAGCATAATGCAGTGCACCATGGTTCGGTCACTGAGCCACTTTTGATAAGTATCTCTGATAGTTTCATGTGCATTTATAGCTGGCTCCTCAGGTGCATCATCCGTTACCACATGTAGGATGCATTCATGCTCCAGGACAATCTTTAACTTTTGGTACTAGCTACTGAAGTTGGGTCCCACCAACTTATCATTGTCCAATAATGATAGGAGCAATAGGAAAGTGGCCATATCTGCATAAAGAAAAATCATAACTTAATTAGTAATTGATTCATTAAATCTAAAGATTTGGACTTTTAATCAAAAGGTTCTCCCACTATTTTATTCGAATTGGTAGCCTCTACCTCCAATTCGAGGAATTATCCTAATTTCTTACTGGGTGCTGGAATTCACATAGATTGCACACAAGCCCAACTTTGGTTGGCCAACCCATGTGCATCTAAGGGTAGGTTCATAACCAATTGTTTCTCCAAACAACTTCTGGTAATTAAATTTTGCTCCAGCCCCTGATCAATTGGCTTTGGCCTTCTCAGAAAATGGTCCAATTAGGTCCAACTATTAACACGACCATACTTGGCCCATCCAACCAATGAATGATCAGGCCCAACTTTGGTTGGCCCACCTGACCATCATTTAGAAAGATGTATCTAAGAGATCATATAATGAATGATAATTCCATCAACTGATAAGCACCAAGCCTTTGGGCCTTCAATGATTATCCAACTGATGGACCCATTATCATCCACTTTAATGGAAGGCTATGATCCAATTATCATATAACTATTTTATTTTAGGAACCTAATAATTTTAGAGGATTTAATTTGAAAATGAGGGAAGGTCAGATGAACTAGCTTGTCATGATCCTTCCACTAAATTCACCAAGTCAGCTTAAGAGAGACCATTAATAGGCTGGTCTAGGAGTAACTAAATCAGTCAAACTGATTTACCTAGCTAACGTGGGTCAGCTCGAATAGTCAAGTGATCCGATCAAAACATAATTTCACCAAGAGGTCAGGTAAGTTCAATCAGTGGGAGGGTCTGCCAAAGCTTGCCTTAGACACCATAAAAAATAATTAGGTAAGTGAGCTGCCAATTAAAGACCACCGATCTGGTTGACCTTAGACACCAACTGGTTTAATTAGTTTCAATTAAATCAACCTAACAGTTCATGCTATACCGTGTAGCCAAGAATCAAGTCCATCTTAGGTCTCGTTAAAGACATGAACTTGACCAACTACAACTATTGTAATTGATCTAGAGAATTCTTGACTAAGAGAACAATTGGTTAGATTTAGTCAAATCTCTAATTATATCCATTCTTTAATCTAACCCTAGGTCTAACCCAATTAATGAACCTAATCTCCACTAACCCATTTAACCCAATGTGTTATGATTCGCATCTTAGGATCTTCAATTTACAATCCTGGATCCTAATTAAATAATTTCTTAATTCTTAATTAAGTTTTAAGCTGAGGGTGGGGGTTCGACTTTTCAAAAATGATTTTCATGTTTATAAAATATTTTTATAACATGGTTCTACTAACCAAGTTGCGTGTTTGATTCATAATCAATATGTAAGTAAGAAAAGCATGAAACTACTTTAGATCTAATCTAAATGAGTTCATGTAATTGAAATAATTTCAACATCAATCAATCATAAGTCAATTTAGATCAAATCTAACATATTTATGATGATTAAAATTAGATTAAAATATTTTTAATTAGATTATAAAATTTTTTAGATCTAATCTAAAATTTTATGATCAAAGTTTTAGATAAGCACATACTAGGATAATCTTTCACTATAAGGGATAAACCTTACAGCAGGACAATCTTATAAGATCAGTCCATGCAATATAAAATTTTATTTTTAAATTTAAAATTATTTTAAATAAATTATAAATAATATCAAATTATATCTAATAAATTTATGAATAATATTAGATCTATACGAACTAGGATAATCTTTGCACTGTAAGGGATAAATCTTACGGTAGGACAACCTTAACGCAGTTCGTATGATCTGAGATTTTAATTTTAGATTTAAGTATTAAATTATTAATTAGATATAATCTAAAAATAATTCAAGCATGCATCAATAATCATATAATAATTAACCTGGCTCTGATACTAATTGTAGGAACCAGATCTAGGGTTTTAGGTCTAGATCTTGAAACTTTTTCTAGATCAGCAGTGAAAGACTCAAAATTAATCTAATTAATTTTAAATATCAAATAATCACTAGATCTAAGATCATATTATATGATTATTATATGGCATTTAAATCTAAAATTAAAAATAAATAAGAAGGAAAGGTTGATCACATCAACTTAGATCTACACTACATCTCATGCATGTATGAAAAAAATAATAGATCATATCTATTACCTGAGCAAGTTAGATGTTCTAACTCGCTGATCTAGATTGAGGATAAAGTTACAATCCGTACATACGTCCAGCCTCTAGGAGTCATCCACATGAGTCCACGATCACGATCAGAAATTCAAATGCTGGAAATCAGCACAGTATGCTAGTACTACACTGATCTTTCTTCGACGGTTGATTAGATGCCTCCTTTTTTCTAGATTAGACTCTTTCAAAGAGGAGAAGGAGGAGAATAGGTTTTAGATGCGAGACACTCTCAGAAAACTCAAGGAAGAAAGAAGAAAAGAGATGAACATAGCAACCCTGGAAGAAGACCCTCTTCTTCTTCTCTTTGCTCTCACCTAGACACCTAGTTTTGTGTCTATTGAATCTCAACGCCTAGAGGTTCCCTCTCTATAATTTTCATACACCTCAAAGCCATCTCAAAGTTCTATAACCCACAAAAATTTCAAGCAAAAATTTATTCAAAATATATACAAAAAAAGAGTCCTTGTCTAGGTCAAATACTAGACAAGAAAAGGCACCCCCTCCATAATTTTTGGCATGTACCAGCAAGAAAAGGCACACAAGAAAAGAGATTTCTCACATGGAATAAGAGAGAAATTAATTGGAAGAGGGGGCGGCACCTTTTGGGAAGAGTTTGGATTTGTTAGGATTCTATCTCATAGAATCCAATATCGAAATAAACTCCTTCGTTGACTTGGTCTTCTACCCAATTATCATATCAGAAAGAGAGAAAGAGAGGGGGCATATGTGAAGGTCAGGAAGAAAAAGATTTTCCATCAAAAATACCAAAAAAATAGGCATGGGGGGTGTTGGGACTAAGGTAGCACAAGGAGGAATCCTAGTCTTACTAGGATTCTATCTATGACTTGATCAAAGTGATTTTTTAAACCAAATTAAACCAAAACCAATTCAACCAAATTAAATTAGATTCTAACCTAATTAATGGTTCAATTAAATTAGATTAAATTAGATTTAATTTTGATTTAATTTTCTAATCAAATTAGATAATTGGGTTGACCTAAGTACTAGTTAGACTAGGACTAGTTTTTCCTTGCACTTGACTTATTCAATAAGTCAATTGAACTTGATCTAATCAAGCCTAAACCAAATCTAATTAAATAATATTTAATAAACTTAATCTTAGCCCTTTGGCTTAATCAAATTAAGCAAATTAATAATCAAATTTCTAATCAATCCTCCTATAATACTTATACTAGGTTAAACATTAATCATATTGATCGTTTAACCCTAAAACGATTCTTAATCATTGATCAACCATCTGATTAGATCGTGAGCTCTAATGTGTGTGACCTCATAGATATGAACTTAAACTGGTAGCATAGAAATAAATTTATGTACTAATCAAAGTGACCATCTAGTAATGATATCCAACAGCCAGATAGATCGAATGTGTAGAACACCATCTTTAGAATCCATGCGGAAATAGTTTTCATATAATTCATCTCCTTGACCAAAATGCTCGTAGGATACCTCAAAGTTCAACTATCAACTCTGATCAGATTATCCATATTGTATTTCAAAATATCAAATCCATCTGATGGATTACCCTAGCCATTTTGCTATATTGAAATACAGTAATACATTCTTCTCCAACTCTTGAAATGGTCAATTCCATCTTGATCACACACCGATTTCATAAGTACTTGAGTATGCCCGGAAGTCTTCCACATTACTGATCGCTATCGTAGACAGTCAAAAATAAAATCTAACTCACTATTTTATAGATAGGGTGAGTCGGAATAAATTTAACTTAAGAGCAAGATTTAAGAATTAATTAAAAGGCTACTTACTTAACTAAGAAAATAAATAAATAAGTAAATTAATTTAAAGAAAGATTGCAAGTATAGAGATGGATTCTTCAAATTTTAATTGATCACTTATCTGATAGCTAGTACTCTTTTTAATATACTGTAGTTAATATCTAATCAATAAAGATATAACCTATCTTAGAGAGCACGATATGTACCCTTAGATTACAGTCCGTCCCTTAAAGTTATATGCTAGTCTAAATTGATTTAGATATAATATCAAGAATTAATTCAAATATAATCTATCCCAAGAGCACGAACCATACCCATAGATTATGGCTCATCTCAAGGGTAATAAACTATTCTAGATTAATTACAAAAAAAATAAAGACAAAAACATTATAACTAAAAACAGTCTTTATTACAAATTAAAAAAAATACAAAAGATAGAAAATAGAAAACATCATCAGAATAAGATCACAATAATCTCTTGAGAAAGATAGGATTAGCCAGACATCGAGGAGCTTCTCACTAAAATCTTCATCTTGGAGCCTTGCTAAAGAATTCAGACCGCAGCAGGTGAAAGAAATTTAGAATAGGAGAGAAGTTTTGGTGGAGATGTAGGCTTTGGTGCTGGTTTGAAGAAGGAAGAAGAGAAAGGTTGAAGAAAGAAGAGGTTGAGAGAGAGAATTAGGGAGAGAGAGCTTGCGGGTTGTTTAGGTGAGGAAAGAGAGGCATTGAAGAGCTTTAAAGGTGTTTAGAAGGGCTTCCCCCAAAGGGAGGCTTCTCTTAGCTTGTGGAAGCTTTAGGGTGATTTTTATAAAGAGAAAAGGAGAGAAATTAAGTTAAAATTAGAGAAAAACTAAAGAAATCAAGTCTGGGTTGGATTCTACTCCTTGGAATAATTTTCTGCCATCAGATCAGATCTCAATGGTCTAGATTTGACTAAAATCAAACTTTTGTAGCTTAAATAGGGCTCAAATTAATTTTTAGCCATTCAATTGAGCTTAAGATTGAATTTGGACCATTGGATGGTGCTGGATCTTTCTTAATCAAGTCGGAGATGAATTTTAGCTGTTGGATCTTGATCGGCTTGCTTCCTGACCGTCCGATCATGAAATATCAGCTAGGTACTGTTCGAATCAAAGCAGGAATTGATGCTGGCCATTGGATCTCCATCAAATTGAAAGCAGATCATCTGATCGTGTCTAGCACTATAGCTACAGACCATGCAAATCGGGTACACCAAACGACTCCACCAATCATCATGCGCTATTTTTGAGAAAATTACTATTCTGCCCCTATCAACCGTGATGGATTTTTGGTGAACCCCTTAAGGATCTTCGTTTGCCATGCAGTGCTCCCTGATTCACCATGCTCGCTCAGCTGAACTGTGAACTGGCTGATTGGTCTACCATGCATCGGACTATTTTTTTTCTTTTTCTTTTATTTAAAACTTCTGGGCTTCATAATATTTTTATTTTAGCTCCGATTTGAGTAAAATTTATTCTGTTGCAATCCATAAATCAAGCTCCTTTTATCAATTATCTTTTTTCTATAAAAGATAAAATAAAAATATCAATTCTTAAGAAATAATGATAAACTAATTAATAAAATAATAAATTAATATTTTTATACATATATTTTATATGTTTATCACACCCTCCAACTTGAACTTTGCTTATCCTCGAGTAAAGCAGATAAATTAGAAATATATACCGACTTAGCTTTGAAGTAAAAGTTAGGTTTAGATACTCCTAAAGATAGCTGATATCCGATCAAACCATATCATTGGATTACCAATTCGACCCAATTAATGGTTGAGTCTTAGCCATCAAAATTTTTAGAGATCTTCTTTCACCAACTTTCCACTTTACTCTTTAAATCCTCTAACCTGATGTGAGTTGGATTTATTATCTTTCTTACAATTTAGTTCCCTTATTATCCATCTTTTTTTTTTTTTAAGATTCTTGCATCCCCATCTTTTGATGTGAACCATAATGCTTACTTAGGCGAAGAGGCCCGATTACTCAGTGAAAAATCAGTTTTTTTTTTTTTTTTTTATAAACAGATTCTAAGGGATACTTTTGCATAATTTGACCTTTCCACCCAACTCTCGTGAAATAAATTCTTTATTAAGATCGTAAGAAGAGAGTTCTAGAATCACTCTTAAAATTTGATTTGGTCTAAACCCTTCCATTTATTGGGTTTTCTTAGTATTTTATTCCTCAGTATCTCTAAAATTATCTAGACCATTAATCATTCATTGATTAGGATGCCTAATTAACTTTTAATCAAAATAAAGTTTGGATGTATAAAGCTAATTATTTTAAATCATATTTGAGGACTCATAAATTTTAAAAATTAGTTATTCTCCCCTCAATTTAATTTCCATTATCCTCAATGGAAGAAGAGAAAAATAAAAATATTTATCAAGGATGGGTACCACCTAGTTTGTTGTTTGCAGATCCTTCATAATATTCCATCAGGTTCATATAGAATGTTTGATGTGCTTCCTCCAACTTAAGCCGATCATCTTTATTGGTTTCATACAAAAAGATAAAACTACAAAACTCGAAATCCAAAAAATAAAATGATGGATTGCCTTCCAACAAGCGCTAAGTTTAAGGTCTTCAGCCAAGCTAGGCGACTCTGCCTATCCAGTATCAAAAATTGGATTGACAAATTCTAATGGTTTTGAATTGCTAACCTCAGGAAGATGGCTTGCGATCCCATTATTTATGAATTTCAGTAATTTCTCACCAATCTTTAGAAAGTAACTCACAGTCCCATTCTTAGTCGGTTCTATTTTTTTAATTTTAAGAAAATAATTTATGAACCCATTCATAGACTCTTGTTTATTGAGAATTCCTTCTATTTGTTCTTCTAATATGCTTATAAATTAAGTTTTTGGATTAAGAATTGAGTCTGATACAATAGGTATCGGAAGGGTATCACTCAATTTTAAACATGCGTACTCAGGTGTGACCAAAGGCAGATTTAGTTCTGAAGGAGGTGGTGATTCTAGACGGAAAGCTATTAGAGCAGGTATTGATTCATATTTCTCAATCCTTGAAATAGTGGTGCTAAAATTAGGTGGCTCTAATAATGTATTTTCATTTTCAATATATCCATCTACATTAAAATTATCCACTCCAAAAGGATCCAAACATGTATGCACTGGATTTTGAGAAATAATTTTAGGAATATCTTTCTCAATTACATCTTTAGGTACATCCACCTCAAAATGGTTTTCAGTTTGTATATTAGGCTGTTCTATTAGGGTTTCATGCACATTGGAGCTCTCAGTTATATATTGCTTTATGGACTTACAAGATAATTCTTCCTCCTCCCAACTATTAAATGTAGTAGTAAGTTGACTAAGTTGGATTTCTATCTTGGCTATAGATTGAGTATGAGTTTCTAACATGTGTAAAATATTCTATTTAAATGTTGAACTATACGCACTTGAAGAGGGTTGCTGAATATTTTGATATTGGTATGCCGTATAAGTTTTCTTCGGATAACTAGGTTCATAAATAGTTGCTGGTTAGATGTCCCATAAAAATTTGAATAGTTTTCCCAACCTAGACTGTAGGTGTTGGAGTAAGGGTTATAATAATTGGTCTGAGTTGGGGTAGGGTAAGTCTGCTCATCTATAAATTTTCAAGATCGATATGTAGCTGGACATTCACTAACCAGGTGGTTGGGACTCGAACATTTGTCACACACATGCAAGGGTGAGGCAGGAGAGTGTCTCATATTCAATAGATAGTTAAGTTTCTGGGATAGCTCATCTATCTTATTGTAAATATCTATCGAGTTTTCAGCCTTATAGATTCTACCACTATTAGTTCCATACATGGGTGTATAGGGGTCATAGGTATAAGAAGAAGGGGCAAAGTATTCTCTTGATTGGCGAAAGGGTGCAACCATAATTCTAGGTTTATTAGCTCTAAGGGTTCATTCGATTTTAGGATTTAGGGTTTAAATTTTAGATTGTAATGAACAATGCCCAAATAAATACCCCATAATCATGCCTTGAGCGAATATAGTTTCAAGTTTTTATAGATTTTTTTTTAATAAAATTAAAAAAATGAAAGAAGTTCTAAAGATGAGAGCCTAGAGAGTCCTAAATCTAAGAAATAGATGCAAAGAGGTTAATTACATTTGATATTTATAGGTTAGCAATTAAGTTATGCAATCAATCCTAGCTAAAAGTTATCCTAGATCTAGACAGCTCCTAACTGCCAAGATCTCCTTCAAGCCCTCTAAGTAAAGAATTAGCAATTAATTGGTCAGGTAAGTGTAGGTTGGTGGGAGCGCTCCATTGCTTGCCTTAGACACCAATTGTGCTTGGCCAGGTAAGCTAATAGAACCTATTCGGTAACCACCTTCCTTCGGGCCTAGTCATCCCTGAATCACTTGCCTTAGACACCAATTAAATTAACAAATCCTAACTCGGTCCAACTCTTAGGATTTCTTGTCCTAATGAGCTCGAGTATCCTTAGGGGCCAACATCTAATTAATTTTAGAATTAAAGTTTAGGTTAATGCAATATGAAGGTTTGTGATTTTTGGGCTAAGAAATGGTGATCCCCACCTTATCTTATTTAATTGGATTTAGCGTCCTTAAAGTATCTTATGAAGATGAGATGCAAAAAGTCAAGATGTCTAAGTAAAGTGAAACATGCAAATTTAAATTAATTAGATTTACTTGTTAGATTTTGTGATTAAGTCTCTAAACCCTAAAGAACTTATGCGGTGTCAATGAAAATTTTATTTTTTTTGAATTTTTATTTTCTTTCTTGAAATTTTTATTTTTTTTAAATTTTTTAAAATTTTATTTATTTATTTAAGGCAACTAAATCATGATCCTCAGCAATGGTACCAAAATTTGATCGCTATCGTAGGTGGTCAAAAATAAAACCTACCTCACTACTATATAAATAGGGTGAGTCGGGATTGTATCCATAAGGATCATGTTAATTATATTTAAATAATAAATTTAACTTGAGAGTAGGATTTAAGAATTAATTAAAAGGCTACTTACTTAATTAAGAAAATAAATAAATAAGTAAATTAATTTAAAGGAAGGTTGCAAGTATAGAGATGGATTATCAGGTTTCAAGTGATCACATATCTGACAGCTGGTACTCTTTTTAATATGCTATAATTAATATCTAATCAATAAAAATATAATCCATCTTAGAGAGCACGACCTGTACCATTAGATCACAGCCCGTCCCATAAAGTTATAAGCTAGTCTAAATTGATTTAGATATAAAATTAAGAATTAATTCAAATATAATCTATCCTAAGAGCACGAACCATACCTGTAGATCATGGCTCATCTCAAGGATAATAAACTATTCCAGATTAATTACAAAAAAATAAAGATATAAAGATATTATAACTAAAAATAGTCTTTATTGTATATTAAAAGAAATACAAAAGATAGAAAATAGAAAATACCATCAGAATAAGATCACAATGATCTCCTAAGAAAGAGAGGATCAGCCAGACATCGAGGAGCTTCTTGCTGAAATCTTCATCCTAGAGCCTTGCTGAAGAATCCAGGCCGCAATAGGTGACAGAAATTCAGAATAGGAGAGAAGTATTGGTGGAGATTTAGGCTTTGGTACTAGTTTGAAGAAGGAAGAAGAGAAAGGTTGAAGAAAGAAGAGCTTGAGAGAGACAAATAGGGAGAGAGAGAGAGCTTGCTGGTTGTTTAGGTGAGGAAAGAGAGGCTTTGAAGAGCTTTAGAGGGGTTTAGAAGGGCTTCCCCCAAGGGGAGTCTTCTCTTAGCTTGTGGAAGCTTTAGGGAGGTTTTCATAGAGAGAAAAGGAGAGAAATTGGGTTAAAATTGGAGAAAAACTAAAGAAATCGAGTTTGGGTCAGATTTTGCTCTCTAAAATAATTTTGTGCCGTCAGATCGGGTCTCAATGGTCTAGATTTGACCAAAATCAGACTTCTGTAGCTTAAATAGGGCTTAAATTAATTTTCAGCCATTCGATCAAGCTTAAGATTGAATTTGGACCGTTGGATGGTGCTGGATCTTCCTTAATCAAGTTGGAGATGAATTCTGACTATTGGATCTTGATCGGCTCGCTTCCTGGCCGTCTGCTCGTGCAATATCAGCTGGGTACTGTTCAAATCAAAGTAGGAATTGATGCTACCCATTGGATCTCCATAGAATAAAACATAGATCATCCAATTACACCTGGCACTATAGCCATGGATCGCATGAACCGGGTACACCGAATGCCTCCACCAATCGTCACATGCTATTTCTGAGAAAATTACTATTCTTCCCATGTGAGCCACGATGGACTTTCAATGAACCCCTTAAGGGTCTACGTCTGCCATGCGGCACTTCCTATTTCACCATGCTCGCTAAGCTGGCCGGTCTACGATAGAAACCATGAACCGGCTGACCGATCTACCATGCACTGAACTATATATTTTTTTTTTATTCAAAACTTTTGGGCTTCATAACTTTTTTATTTTAACTCTAATTTGAGTAAAAATTATTTCATTATGATCCATAAATCAAGCTTTTTTTATCCATGGTCTTTTTTTCTACAAAAGATATAATAAAAGTATCAATTCTTAAGAAATAAGGATAAACTAATTAATAAAATAATAAATTAATACTTTTGTACATATATTATATATGTTTATCAGTTACTGAATTAAAAATTTAGTTAGTCCGGTACCAAAGCATAGTGAGTTGCTTGCAAGTTATTGAGGTGATCTAAGGTATAAGGGACACTTATACCTATATCTCATCAGAGACATCCTCGACAGTAGAATGCTCTAGAGTTAGTCACGTTCAATGACGATGTACCCATACATCTCATCTATATGCTATACCAGTGTCTCCATACTCTTTGATTAAGAGGATAACCAACCTATATGGCATACAGCAATCTATGCTCGATAGATGCTGTCATCCTATTTAACAGCCTATTATTTGGTTTTGAACTAATTTAAGAACTAATCGATAAATCCTCTCTTTATTGAAACTAAATAGTCCTAAGGACTTCATCACAAAAATGGAGTTTGTTAGAAGATGAAGACTTATGATGAAAAACATGCTAAAATATTTTATTTATCAATAATCAATCACATATACAAAGTAGCTCAATCATTAACAGGCTAATGATTGGCTTTAGGAACATAATTTTCAATAGATAGTAGATTCCACTATGGAAGAAGGGTACATCGCTGCGTCGAAAGTTGCAAAGAAGGCATTCTAGTATAAGAAGTTTCCCATAGAGCTTCAAGTAATGCCATCGAATGCTGTCTCTTTATATTGTGACAACAATGGTGCCATAGCCCTTGCTAAGGAGTCGAGGTCTCACAAAAAATCCAAGCATATTGAGTGGTGATTCTACCTCATCCGTAATTACCTCAAGAAAGGATACGTCGAGGTCAAGAGAGTCGACATCGCAAATAATGCGGCTGACCCACTAACGAAGTCGTTGGGACACTAAAAGATTGAAACCCACCTTAAAAAGATGGAACTTAGATTTGTAGCCAGTTGGCTTTAGGTCAAGTGGAAGTTTGTTAGATGTATGCCTTATAAGCCAGATTGGCTAACACTTATAATACACTTCTGAGGATAATTTTATAATTTTAATTATAAATTAATAAATAAGTTATTTTTCTATCATAGTGTGTATTTAAAGTGTCTATGATACATCCTTTAAGTTAATGATAATGATAATTCATATTTTTAAGAGTTGAAAATTTAAGACTTGAATTCTTATAATTAACTCATAAATTGCTTCTGACCATAGAATCGTCATGAGGATGGTGATCGATTTAGCAATCACTTTCTTAGGATAGATGAGTCTTGAGTCTATGGTGTGGAGACATCAGAGTGAGAATACAGATACTCGTTAGAGAACGAGGACACTGAGCATGACCACCTTGAGCAGTCATAAGGAAGTCTACCTTCTCATCGATGACTAGCTCGATGCTGTAGTAGTATGTTTGGTTCTTTGACCTGACGTGTATCGACAGTTCATCTTGAGGGTGTTATAGTTTGACTATACCATAACTCGGTCTCCTAGCCATTTCGAATCCTGAGGTGTATATAGCATCTTCATTGTAGGAATTGGATTGCACCAATAAGAGATCTATCTATCTTGGTAGATGAGGAGTTGCCCTATGATGAGATTGAGTCCATATGCTCATGGCCATGATAGTGTGAAGATGATAGAAAGAGTTTCTATTAGGGTTTCACATCGAACTCAAATCGAATGATTAATTCATATGACGGATATTGGGTCTAACAAGTTTACTTTAATCCTAATCCTGTCGAAATTCAAGATAGAAGAATCCAATCATACATGTAGTTGCACTAAGAAGTTTGCTTTCGATTTTGATGGATTGCCACTATATACTGTTAGGTATCACTGGTGGATTTTGGGAGCAATTAGAATGATCCTGATAATCGATCATTCTAACTGTATGAAGCAAAAAAGTTTTGGTCTATCGAAAGATGTTTCGATGATGTCGATGATAGAAATCGCGACATATCTCATTATCATACATAACTAAATCTAACTGGATCACACAAATAAGAGTTTGGATCTGGATGTCATCAATTGGACTAATCTAGTTCGATTGATTCAAATAAGATCCAATTAGGTTCAAGGAAGTTGTCCTAGCACATGATTGAGCCTAACTTTCTCCTTCTGTAGCCTTTCTATTTCATCTCGACTGAGCCAAATTAGTTTGGACTCACCAAAAAATCCTATATGGGTCTTTGACTAACTAGAGCTTAGCCAGATTAGAAAAAGATTGTCTTAATCCATTAGATAGAAATAAGATAAGACCTACTAAATCTTATCGCCACCTGCCTTTTTCTGTCACTATCGAGACATAAGATGTCTCAATGTAGGAAAGAAAGAGGTAGGGGCATGTGCCTCCTTTGGACATCTCCTTAGGGCACATACCCCCTTGATTTCCATGCACAAATGTGTGCACATGCTCCTAGTTGGTGTGCGCACATGAGAAAAAGAGATGGAGTTGCATATAGATGGGATTCCAGGATTGCTTGATGTTTTTACACTCTTGGGCGCCAAAGTGTTTGGGCTTATCCATCTTTGGCGCCATCAATGGAAGTTTGAGAGGATTCTAACCTGATTGGATCAAGTGACCTCACTCCACCAATTACATTAAGATCTGATTGAATCATGCAATTTGATTAGCCGAAGTGATGTGGCACTGCATGACGCAGTAGGGTCTATTTAAACCCTATCTACACCTAGGATTTCATGCTTTTGCCCATCCACCATGCCGCAAGGCTGCCCTCCTCTCTTCCACACCTCCCTTTGATCCTCTCTCTCCCCTCTCCGTGCCCAAGGTGTTGGGCGAATCCAACAAAGGAAATCAAGGAGACTTGACACATACACAAGGAAGAAGACAGCCCTCACTTAAGAAATGATGGTGCTGCCTTCAACAACTTCTTTGAAGTTTCTTCATATCAGATCTAGATCTAATCTCTAGAGCCATGATTCAAAAGGAGAAGACCTTCAGATCTAGCCTGAGTGGATACTAGTAGAGGTCAGGCACTTGCATGGCTAAGATCCAGAACCTCAGGAACTTCTAGATCATTGATAGGATAATCAGATTATCCAAATAAGGTATGTAAATTAAATCTAATTTAATTTTTATTTTAGTTTTAATATCAAATCTATAAGATCAGATCTGAGATGTCTTAGATCTAATTAGATTAAGTAGAAAAATTTTTGAAATATCCCTACAAATCTGATCAGATCTGAATGATCCTATGGCGAGAAAAGCAGTTTTTTCTTCAAATGAGACATGTCGTGATCTCCATCATCAACATCATCAAAATACCTTTCGATGCACCAAAACTCTTCTAATTCACCTAATTTGAATCATCGATCATCAAGATAATTTTAATTGATCCCAAAATCCACCAGTGACACCTAGCAGTATATGGTGGCAACCCATTAGAATTGAATACGAACCTCACGGTGCTGCTACCTGTTTGATTAGGTTCTTCTATCATGAGCCTCGATAGGATCATGGTCAAGGTGAACTCATCAAACCTAACATCGGTCATATGAATAAATCATTCGATTCAAGTTCGGTGTGAAAACCTAATAGAAACTTCTTTCTATTAATTCACACTGCTATGGCCATAGGCTTAAGGACTCGATCTCATGATCATCATTGGGCTACTCCTCTACCGAGGTTGATAGATCTCCTATTGGTATGTTCCAATTTCTACGATGAATATGCTATAGCCAACATACACCTTAGGATTTCGAATGGCTAGAAGATCGAATTATGGTGTAGTCAAACTATAACACACTCAAGATGAACTACCGATGCACCTCAAGTTAAAAAATTGGACACACAACTACAGCATCGGGCTAGTCATCGAGGAGAAGGTAGACTCTCTTATGACTGCTCGAGATGGTTACACTCAGTGTCCTTATTCTTAATAAGTACCTATACTCTTGCTCTGGTATCTTCACACTATAGACTCAAGACTTGTCTATCCTAAAAAAGCGATCGTACTTCGATCATTCGGATCAATCACCATTCTCGTGATGATTCTACGATCGAAAGCAATTAATGAATTAATTATGATAACACGTGCCTTAAATTTTTAACTTTTAAAATTGTGCGCTATCATACTCGTTAACCCAAAGGATGTATCATAAAAATTTAAATACACAATGGGATAGAAAATAATTTTTTTATTAATTTTAGTCAAAATTATAAAAATATTCTTAGAAAGTATTGTACAAGTGTCAGCCAATCTAGCTTTTAGAACATATATCTAACAAACTTCCACTTGACCTAAAGCTAATTGGCTACAAATCTAAATTTCATCTTCTTAAGATGGGCTTCGATCTTTTGCTGGCTCAATGGCTTCGTTAGTGGGTCAGCCACATTATCTACGGTGTCCACTCTCTTGATCTTGATGTATTTCTTCTCGAGATAATTGCGGATGAGGTGATACTACTGCTCGATGTGCTTGGATTTTTTATGAGACTTTGGCTCCTTAGCTAGGCTTATGGCACCATTATTATCGTAGTATAGAGGGACGACATCTGATGGCATCACTTTGAGCTCTATGATAAATTTCTTGAATCAAAATGCCACCTTTGTAGCTTCTAAGGCAGCGATATATTCTGCTTCTATGGTGGAGTCTGCTATCATGGTCTACTTGGAAGTCTTCCAGCTTACAGCATCATTATTGTAGAAGAACAGACTACCAAATGTTGACTTTCAATCATATATATCAAATATAAAGCCTGAGTCTATATACCCCTAAACCTGAAGTTCTCCATTATCAAAGATCAGAAATATATCCTTAGTCCTTCTCAAGTACTTAAGGATACATTTCACAGAAGTCTAGTGCTCTTTGCCTGGATTCGACTGATACCTGCTTATGACACTCACAGCATAAGCAATATCAGGTCGTGTACATAGCATGGCATACATGAGGCTCCCTGTTGCCAAAGCATAAGGGATCTTGCTCAAGCATTCAATCTCCTAAGATGTATTGGGGCATATCCTTTTGGAGAGATGAATGCCATATCTCAATGGCACCAGTCTCCTCTTGGAATTTTTCATGCTAAACCTCCTCAACACCTCCTCTCTGCACATCTTTTGTGAGAGACTCAGCATCCTTTTCGGTCTATCCCTATAAACTTTGATCCTCAAAATGAAGGATGCTTCTCCTAGGTCATTCATAGAGAACTCTTTTGACAACCATACTTTTATCGAGGTCAACATAGAAATGTCATTCCCAATTAGGAGGATATCATCCATGTATAGTACGAGGAAGACAACAACGCTCCCACTAATCTTGTTGAAAACACAGGGCTCCTCTGCATTTTTGATGAAATCAAATAATTTGATTACATCATTAAAATGAGCATTCTAGCTCTGAGATACTTGCTTTAGTCCATAAATAGATCTTTCCAACTTGCAGATCTTCTGATCACCATCACCGGATGTGAAACCAAGTGGCTATTCCATGTAGATATTAGCCTCAAGATATTCATTTAGGAATGTCATTTTCACATCCATCTGCCATATTTTATAATCCAAATGGGCTACAATTACAAGCAATGTGCGGATGGATTTAAGCATGACTACTGGCAAGAAGGTATCCTGATAGTCAATGTCTTCATGCTAACTATACCCTTTCGCCACTAGCCTACCTTGAATGTCTCCATATTTCCATCTGCACCTATCTTTCTCCTGAAAATCTATTTACATCCAATAGGTACTATACCTTCAAGTGGATCTACCAAGGTATAGACATGGTTCGAGTGCATTGAGTCAATCTTTGACTTCATTGTCTCTAGCCATTTTTTGGAGTCGATATCTAATATCACCTCGTCATAGATCTTGGGATCATCACCATGAACCTCATTTTTTATGAGAAATATTTTCTCTACATCTTCTGAAATGATACCTAAGTACCTCTCAGGAGGATGAAAAATTCTACTTGATCTATGAGGTGGAGGAGGTAGTGCGTGGATTGGCTTAAATTGACTAGGTTCCATAGGTTCCTTGGCTCATTGCTCTTTGAAGACTTTCTCCTCGAGTTTGATCTATCTTTCGATGCCACCACCTTGAACAAACTATTTTTCAAGAAAAATGGCAAGTCAACTCACAATCACATTATGGTCTTTCAGAAGATAGAAATAATATCCAAATGACTCTTTAGGATATCTAATGAACCGAGCTCTAAGGGACCTAGACTCTAACTTGTCTACCTATAATCGCTTGACATGGGTCGGACAACCCCAAATTTTGAGATGACTCAGACTTGACTTCTTACCATGCCATATCTCATATGGTATGGTAGGAACAGTTTTAGATGAAATCCTATTTAATAGGTTTATAGCTATCATTAAACTATGTCCCCAAAAAATCAAGATGGTCCATGAAGCTCATCATGGATCAGACCATATCTAATAGGATTTGGTTTCTCCATTCTAAAATCCCAATAAGTTGAGATGTTCCAGGTGGAGTCCATTATGAGATAGTGCCATTATTCTTGAAATAGTCCAGAAATTTCTGACTAAGATATTCGCCTCTTCGATCTAATCAAAGAGCCTTAATGGGCTTTTCGATTAGCTTTTCCACTTCATGTCTGATTTTTTTGAACTTTTCAAAAACTTCAGACTTTATCACATCAAGTACATATACCCATATCAAGATAGATGATCGATAAAGGTGATGAAGTAGAAAAAAATATCTCTAGCCAGCACATCAAATAGACCATACACATCTGTATGTATCAAGGCAAGTAGGTTCATAGCCCTTTCTCCATGTCCCACAAAAGGAAGCTTGGTCATTTTGCTTTGAAGGCATGATTCTCAAATCAGATACGACTTGAAAGTTAACAGACTCATTAATCTAAATTTCTCTAATTTGTTATTCCTATCTTCAGCGATATGACCTAGTCTAAAGTGCCACTGATACCTTTTATTGATACTATCCTTAGGTCATTTTGTTCCTATGGCATTTATGTTTTACTCGATATTAAAAACAAAAATATCTACATATAACTGATAGAGACCATTAATTAAGAAACCACTTCTAATTTTATTTCTTTCATAAAGAATTGTATGGTGGTCCTTAAAGAAACTAATTACATAGTTCTCTTGTACTAAACATGAAACAAAAATCAAATTTCTACTTACAGTAGACATAAAGTAATAGTCTCTAAGAACTAAAACTAAGATGGTAGTCAAAGAGGATAGTTTTCCACGGCCATAGTAACAACTCTTGCTCTATTTTCGATGTGGAGGATCATCTCACCATCCCTCAGCCTCCTGCTCTCCTCAAGACCCTACATAGAAGTGCACAAGTGAGCACTAGAACCAGAGTCAAGTATCCAACTAGATGCAAAAGAAACCATTAGTCTTAATGACGAGCATACCTCCAGAAAGATCTACCTCTTTGTTCTTCACGCCGGCCAGGTATGAAGGATAGTTTCGCTTCTAATGGCCATCGATGTGGTAGTGAAAATATTTTTATTTATCCACGTCCTTCTTTTTCGATTCTTCCTTACTTTTCTTCTTTCCTTCTACCTTCTGCTTCTTTATAGACTTATTTTTCTTTCCAAAAGACTTACTTTTGTATTAAGTCCACTTTATAGTAAGAACCAAGCCCTTTGAATCTTTCATAGTTTGCTTAACAGTAACCAGCATATTCATTAACTTAGCCAAAGTGCATTGGAGCTTATTCATATGGAAGTTCATGATGAACTGCCCATATGAATCAGTCAAGAACTGCAAGATCACATCAATTTGCAGGTCCTTGTCCATGATAATACTGAGCTTCTCAAGCTCTTCAAGGTCTTTGATTATTGCCAGGCAATGATCTTGGACCGACTGCCCATCATGTATTTGTGCCTTAAAAAGTCTCCTCAAGGCTTGATAACACACTGCACAACTCTATTCACCAAACAACTCTTATAGGTGAGCCAATATTTGGCGAGCAGTCTTGATGTCTTTATGTTGGCACTATAATTCATCTAACATTAAGCCCAATATATAGCACATAATCTTATTATCATCACCAAACCACTTCTCATGAGATGCTCCCTGATCAGCGATCAGATGGGCTAGTAAAGTGGAAAGTTCCTGGTCTAACACATAGGATAGCTTCTCAAAACTTAAAATAATTTTTAGGTTTCTAAGCCAATTCTTGTAATTTGGTCTTATCAGTCTATAGGTATCTAAGATTCGGGCTAGGGGGTTTGATGTAGACATTTTTCTGCAGCGAGTCAAAATTTCTAATTAGACTTATGATTTGACTTAACTAATTTATTTAAAAATTTTATTTTTAAACAAATTTAGGCTCCCATTATTTTTTTGGATCCCTACACTTTCTTAGCAGACATGCAAAAGTCTCCATGATTATTGACTTTTAGTGGATGGTGCAGTTCCATCGACTGGCTCACCACCTCACCTAATAGTTATTAATGATGGGTCAACCAATGAGTGGACAACTCTTGTCCAATATTTTTTCAAACATGGTGCACCCAAACATGGTCTCTAATTCATGAAGCTCACTATGCCTAGAATATTGCTCCACTCCTTAGTTAAGCCAGATCTATCATTTGCACAAACTGGATTTTTGATTGGGTCTCTCACCATATCTGAAATATTGAGCCCAACCTATCATCCAATCCATAGCATCCCATGCCTAATAGATGTGGTTGCATTTTTTCAATGCAACTGAACTACTGTATCCTATCGAGAACAATCAACCCCTAGAAAGGCCCGCACATCTACAATGATGGAAGATCTATGACTTAATATTTTCTTAGAAAGATTTGATTTAGATCTCTTTAACTCGACTTAGTCATAATGATTATGACTAACCTAATATCATGGATTAGCTCGAATCATTAGCCACCTTAAACCAAAATTGGATCGATCCAAATGGCCGATAAGTGAGACTGATGGAAGGGATATGCCATCAACTCACCGTGAATACATTCAGGTTGATTAGCTCTCAATTAAAAATTAGTTGGTCGTATCAGCCAAACTTATCTTAGATACTAAATTAAAAAACCAGAATCGATTGGATTAGCCTACAATCCAAGGCTCGAACCATGGAATCAAATTAGGCCTTAAATTGATCAACCACATATGATTGTGAGTCGACCTTGACCAAGACTTACAACTATTGGGCTGATCAAAACTAAGCACTTTTGATCCTACCTAATCAACTCTTGATTCAGTTTGATCAATCACTTGACCTAATTAAGCTACCCATACCCAAACTCATATTTTATGAAGATGTCTTAGATCTAAAAATTTATAATTTTTAGACCTAATTAATTTTATAAACTTAATCTTAATTAAGTTCAAGAGTTCATTAAACAAAACATATTTCGAAGATCCTAGGATTTCAAGATCCAGGATTTTGTAGAAAAGTAAATTTTAATTTTTGATTAAGGACAAACGTGTAGCATCTCTACATGCCATAAGAATGTCCCATCGATTAGAAAGAAAGGGTCATTAAACCCTTCTTACTCTTATGACCAGACGGCCAAGGATCTTCGAAATATCTTAATCAGAAATATCAAGTATACTACAAAAATAATTAGATCTAAAGCATAATCAGAAATATCAATTTTTAATGTTTACATGCATGTTTTAGATTTGATTACATTTAATGTAACATCTGAAATAAAATCTTAAATGATCATATCATAAAAAATTTTATTCTAGATAATTCACAGCATAGAACATAAAACTAGTCTAGACATGCTTCACATATATTGCATATATGAAAAAATTTTATAGATCTACTGATTTTAGATCTAATTACATCTAATGTAATATCTAAAATCTAACATATCAGATTATAAAATAAATAAATATTAGATAAAGTATAGATCTAAAGAACTACAAATGTAGCTCTGATATCAGTTGAAGGAAAACCTAGTTTTCCTACCACAGGATCGATCTAATCTGATTTGATCTATAGCATAAATTTTAAAAAATTTTCTATTAATTTGATTAGATCTAAGAGTTGTCAAATCTAATTGGATTGATCTGATTATAAAATAAAAATTAAAATAAAATTTGTAACATCTAATGTTACATTATTTGGGTAAACCGTTTACCCTGTCAATGATCTAACAGCACCTGGAGGATATGATGCTAGCCATGCATGCACTTCACCTCTATCAAAGTCCACTCCCATTAGATTTGGATGTCCTCTTCTTTTGGATCTAACCTCAAAAGACCAAATCTGAAATCAATTCGTAGAGCCTTCAAAATAATTTTTGATGGCAGCACGTTCATCTCTTGATCAGGATCTTCCTGACTTGTCTTTACTCAGCAGATCACCAAAACTTGATGACTGAATTTTGCCCAATTCCTTAGGCATGGAGAAGAGGGATTAGATTTAGAACGAAGCATGGAGGTGGAGATGGAGGTAGCAATTGGATGTGAGAAGGCTAGCGCTAGAAATCCTAGGGCGTAGGGTCTTTAAATAGACTCCTACGCCACCTCTTGAGTCCCATTCATTTAAGCAACTGATTTGCTTAAATTAATTGGACTCCAATTAGATCCTCCACGCCAAAAACCTGATCCCCATCAAGTTTTGTTGCTCAAAGCATGGCCAAAAGTGGCACCAACAATGGACAAGGAGATAGGATAGAAGCTTTGGTGCATGGGACTCTTATCTCTCTAGAGTTTGATCTACATCAAACACTTTGACCCAGTCAAATGGAACGCCCACCTTTATCCATCATGTGTGCATGCCACAAAGGGGCATCCAGTCAGAAACTCCATGCAAATACCAAGGGGGCATGCATCCCTAGAATTTCTCTATAGGGTGCATGCCCCTCTCCCTTCTTTCCTGCAATATGGGTCAACCTTTGACATTTGTCCGGTTCCCATCTCATGAAATTTAAGACAAGTCTTTTTCTTTTAGAATAAGTCTTGATCAGACCAAAACAAGGTCCAGTTAGAATAGGACAAACCCATACATGACTCTCAAGTGAGCCAAATCTAATTTGACTTAGTCAAGATGAACTAGAAAATCAATAGAAGAAGAAAGTCAGGCTCAATCATGTGCTAGCATGATTTTCTTGAACCTGATTGGATCAAATTAAAATTAGTTGAACTGGATTAGTCTAACTAATGACATCCAGACCCAAATTCTTATTTGTTTCATCTAGTTAGATTTAGTTTTGTATGTTAATGAGACATATCATGATCTCCATCATCGACATCATCAAAATACCTTTCAATGGACAAGAACTCTTCTGATTCACCTAATTTGAATCATCGATCATCAAGATAATTTTAATTGATCTCAAAATCTATCAATAACACCTAGCAGTATATGGTAGCAACCTATTAGAATCGAATATGAACCTCTCTATGTAGCTACCTATGTGATTGGGTTCTTCTATCATGAGCCCCGACAGGATCAAGGTGAAGGTGAACTCGTCAGACCTAACATCCATCATATGAATAAATCATTTAATTTGAGTTGGATGTGAAAACCTAATAGAAACTTCTTTCTAATTCACACTACTATAGTCATGGGTTTAAGGACTCGATCTCATGATCATCAAAGGGATACTCCTCTACTGAGGTTGATAGATTTTTTATTAGTGCGATCCAATTTCTATAATTAATATAGCTAACATACACCTTAGGATTTTGAATGGCTAGAAGACCGAATTATGGTGTAGTCAAACTATGTTGATCTGAAGATTAATTTTGATGATGATAAAGAGTTTTGAGTATAATTTATTATGTTACTAATATTATTTTTGAGGATGTGTAGTTTAAATTTCAAGTGCTCACAATGATTTAAGTAATTTTTATCAATTAAATAGAGTACCACCAATCAAGAGGTCATTGAAGAAAAACTAGATTTGACACAGCTTGAAAGGATGGTTAATGAGAGTTAAATCAAGTTTAGAAAGCAAGTCTAGCCTACAAATAAATTTAGAGAAGAAAAGCTACTAAAAACATCATGGCACACTTGGCACGCAACTTAGTCGACTAAGCTAGGAGTTAGTCGACTCAATCTTAGAGGATAAATAAGATAGAAGGTACAAAAAGATCAAAATTCAGGATCTAGAGGACTTAGTCGACTAAGTCAGAAAGTTAGTCGACTCAGTCTAGGAGAATAGCAGTAGGGTAGAAAGGTAGATTTTTAAACTTTATCCACTTAGCAGACTAAGTCAAACTGAGCAGACTAAGACTTAGTTGACTCAGAGATACTTAGTCGACTAAGTTCACTATAATGGTTAATTTTTCTAGAACTACACTTTTTCAGTTCCAACTTTTTCTCAATGGCTATTTTCTTATTTTTAATGACTGGATCACTTCTGAAGACCTCCAAAATAAATTAAAATGATGAAAAACCTTAAGGATATATAAGAAAATATTTTGAGCTGTAAAGAGAAGCTTTTTGAGTGTTTCATTGAGTATTCATTGAAGAAAGTTAAAGAAGTGAGCCAAAAAGAGAAGAGAAGGAGTTGATTTCAAAGTTAACCTTTATCCTTTCATTACAAATCATCCTCAAGCAAGTGAGAGCAAGAGTGAATTGAAGTAAAAAAATAACCAAGTCAGGAATCAAGGAGCCTCATTATCACTCAAGCATTCAAGAAGAAGTTAAGCATTCAACTATCATCATTCGAAATTCTTTCGAATCTTCAAAGAGTTTTTATTTTTCTAAACTTAACTTTTGTATTTTTATATTTTATTTCATATTTCTTAGGGTGAGAAACTTGGGTTGATCCAAGCCTAGAGTTGGACGTTGTAGTGGTTTGATTGGTGAGCCAAGGTTAAAATCTATCGAGATTGATTATTAGCCCGAAGAAAAATAATCTTGTATAGTTTTGGTTGGTGAATCAGAAAAAATCAACTGAATTGATTGTGAACCAAAAAAATAATCATTGTAAAGGTTATAGTTGGTGAGCCTAAGTAAAAACCAATCAGGTTGGATTGTGAATCCAAGAAAAATAATCGAACTTTAATCAATTGAGTGATTATAGTTGAATTTTCAAGTGGATTACTTAGGAAGTGGGTGTAAGTGCATAGTTTGGTGCCGAACTACTATAAAGCTTGGTATTTGTGTTTGTGTAGTTTTATTTCTATTGTTCTTCATCTATACTTATGTTTTACTTTATTTCATCAAGCACGTAGCATTAAAATTTAGAATATTCATAGTTTAAATTTTGAAATACCCAATTCACTCTCCCTCTTGGATAGCCATCCTTGGGCAACAATTGATATCAGAGCGGGTGCTCTAATATTTGATTGTTAACCTAGTGGTTAAAAGAGTAAAAGATCATAGCAACCCAAATAGAATTTTTGTTTAATGAAGGATATTTTATAAATAGACCCTCAATACTTAATGGATCAAATTATAGTATTGGAAAGCACAAATGCGCATCTTCATACAAGCATACAATTATAACTTATGAAAGATTATAATCGATGGTTCACACACCCCCAAAGCATTGCTTGAGCACGATAAAGAAATGAACCAACTAAAAGCTAAAGCTATGAATATTCTTTATTGTTCATTGGACATAAATGAATTTAACTTGATTTCTTCTTGCATTTCAGCAAAAGAAGTATGGAAAAATTTAAAATGACGTTTGAGGGAGCAAATGAAAGAGAAAAATTAAACTTCCAAGAAGAGAAGAAAGCTTATCCTAATTTTTTTCTCATAGCTCATGATAATGATAAGAAGAAGAAGAAAAAGAAATAAAGAAATAAGAAAGTTTCAATTAAGAGGGAGCAAGGCAAAGAAAAGAATGAGAAAGAGGAGGAATGTGTAATAAGTCATTGCCTCATAGCTCAAAATGATGAGGTAAACATTCATAATTCTTTTGAATTTCCATTTGATGAGCTTCAAGAAGCCTTTGATGAATTAATGGATGAATTCAAAAATTTAAGGCTAAAAAGTAAAAAGATTAAAAAATTAAATTTTTTTTAGTGAAAGAAAAGATTGAGCTCTTAATTGAAAGAAAAAATTTCTTAAAAGAAAAGAACCTTTTGACTAAAGAAAAGAATAAAATATTGATTGAACAAGATTCTCTTTTAAAAGAAAAGAAAAGTTTAGTTGAAGAAAAATAAATACTTTCAAAATTTGAAAAATTCTTAGTTGAAGAAAAAGAAAAGCTCTTAAAATCTGAAAATTTTCTTTGGAAAGAAAATGCCAAATTAAGAAAAGAGATTGAAAATTTAAAATCTATAGTTAATGAAAAGAATAAATTTCTAGTTAAACAAAAAGATTTGTTAGAAAAGAATGAAACTTTGAAAAAGAAAATAAATGAACTAAAATCAATTGTAGATAAATTCTCCATTAGTTTACAAAATTTGCATATGTCAATGGATAAACAAAATATAACATCTAAAGTTAGCTCCTTTGCAAAACTAAGATATTCAAAAATTTCTATTGATAAATATCATTTTGGTAAGAAATTTATTAGGTGCTTTAAATGCAACAAAGCTGGACATAAATTATTTGATTGTTGAGCTAATGCATATAAGTATATAATGTTCAAGCAAATTTGGGTTCCAAAAGAAACTATTGATACTAATCTCAAAGGATCCAAGTTAGTTTGGATACCAAAATATACTTGATTTTTGTTAGTGCAGGTATGCTTGACATTCCTCTAATCCAAAAGAGAATGGCACCTTAATTGTGGATGCTTAAGGCACAAAATAGAAGATGGAGAAGTTAAAATTCTTGGAGATAAGTTAGTCTTGGTAATTAAAAATTACTCCGATCATTCAATTAGAAAGAATATTGAAATATTGATGTATAATTTGAGTATTAGTCAATTGTATATCAAATGATTTAATATTTTATCCTATTGATTTTGATGATGTTATTTTGATTGATTATTATAATTAAGTATTATTATTGATTATGATTGAAGAAAATTTGATAAATGGAGACAATGAATTTAACATATCCAATTACATCAAGATCTTGCCATAATATGATTTTAATTTGGTTATGAGATATAAAATTCAATAAGAACAAGAATTGATCAAGTTGTATCAAGAGTAAGCAAGAAATGAAAATAAGAAATTTGGCATATAGTAAAGGAGAGTAATTTTTGAATAAAAATTGAACTCAATTGATTATAATATTAAGGAGAAGAATTCATTTAAGATGAATTACTTACTAAATTGATAGTAGTTAAAGATTAATTTGGTATCAATTAAAGATGCTTAACTTGAAAGAAAAAGGAGGAGAATTTTTTTTGGCATCTAAGTTTAAGCTAATTTTGAGAATGATCAAATGACTTAAACGTATTTTGAATCAAAAGACAATGTTTTAAAGAGGAGTTTATTTGATTTTCTAAATTTGATACATTCTTAATTTTGTTATATTCTTGAACTTGAATTGATTTTGATGATTAATTTTTGAACTCTTTCTATAAGCTTTTTGATGCTGTCAAAAAGAAAGAGTTATTCTTGAGTATATGCTTAAGCTTAACTAGAATGAAGTATATTTTTATTATTTAGTGGCTCCATATCTTTTAAATATGTAATTCTTTAGAAACTCACTATATATTATTTTGCATATACTCAAAAGTTTTATCATCATCAAAAAGGAAGAGATTGTTGATCTAAAGATTGATTTTGATGATGACAAAGAGTTTTGAGTATAATTTGTTATGTAACTAATATTATTTTTAAGGATGTATAGTTTAAATTTTAAGTGCTCACAATGATTTAAGTGATTTTCATCAATTAAATAAAGTACCACCAATCAAGAGATCATTGAAAAAAAAGTAGACTTGACACACCTTAAAAAGGATGGTTAATGAGAGTTAAATCAAGTTTAGAAAGCAAGTCTAGCCTATAAATAAATTTGGAGAAGAAAAACTACTAAAAATCTCATGGCACGCAACTTAGTCGACTAAGCCAAGAGTTAGTCGACTCAGTCTTAGAGGATAAAAAAGATAGAAAGTATAAAAAGATTAAAATTCAGGATCCAAAAAACTTAGTCGACTAAGTCAGAAAGTTAGTCGACTCAGTCTTAGATAATAGCAATAGGATAGAAAGATAGATTTTTAGGTTTTGTTCACTTAGTAGACTAAGTCAGACTAAGACTTAGTCGACTCAGAGATACTTAGTCGACTATGTTCACTATAATGGCTAGTTCTTCCAAAACTAAACTTTTTCGGTCCCAACTTTTCTCAATGGCTATTTTCTTATTTCAATGGCTAGATCACTTCTGAAGACCTCCAAAATGAATTAAAATAGTAAAAAAATTTAAGAATATATAAGAAAATATTTTGAGCATTAAAGAGAAGCTTTTTGAGAGTTTTATTGAGTATTCATTGAAGAAAGCCAAAGGAGTAAGCTGAAAAGAGAAGAGTTGATTTCAAAGTTAACCTTTATCCTTCCATTATAAATCATTCTTAAGCAAGTGAGAGCAAGAGTGAATTGAAGTGAGGAAGCAATCAAGTCAGGAATCAAGGAGCCTCATCATCACTCAAGCATTTAAGAAGAAGTCAAGCATTCAACTATCATCATTCAGACATCTTTTGATTCTTCAAAGAGTTTTTATTTTTTCTAAACTTAACCTTTATATTTTTATATTTTATTTCAAATTTCTTAGGATGAGAAACTTGGATTGGTCAAAGCCTAGAATTGGACGTTGTAGTGGTTTGATTGGTGAGCTAAGGTTAAAATCAATTGAGGTTGATTGTTAGCCTAGAGAAAAATAATCTTGTATGGTTTTTGTTGGTGATCTAGAAAAAACCAACTAGGTTGATTGTGAGCTAGGAAAATAATTATTGTAAAGATTGTAGTTGATGAGCCTAGGTCAAAATCAATCGGATTGGATGGTAAATCCAAGAAAAATAATCAAACTATAATCAATTGAGTGATTATAGTTGAATTCCCAAGTGGGTTACTTAGAGAGTGGATGTAGATGTTGAGTTTGGTGCTAAACCATTATAAAAGCTTGGTATTTGTGTTTATGTAGTTTTATTTCTATTGTTCTTCATCTATACTTATGTTTTTTTTTATTTCACCAAGAATGTAGCAATAAAATTCAGCATGTTCATAGTTTAAATTTTTAAATACCCAATTCATCCCTCCTCTTGGGTAGCCATCCTTGAGCAACAAACTATAACACACTCAAGGTGAACTATCAATGTACCTCGGATCAAAGAACCAGATATACAACTACAGCATCAAGCTAGTCATTAATGAGAGGGTAGACTCCCTTATGACTGCTCGAGATGGTCATGCTCAGTGCTCTTATTCTTAATAAATATTTATACTCTTGCTTCGATGTCTCCATACCATAGACTCAAGACTTGTGTACCCTAAGATAGTGATCGTACACTGATCTTCTGGATGGATCACCATCCTCGTGATGATCCTATGATTAGAAGCAATTTATGAGTTAATTATGATAACACATGCCTTAAATTTTCAACTCTTGAAAATGTGTTATCATACCTGTTAACTCAAAGGATGCATTATTAAAAAATATGTCTCAAAGCCAATCGTGAGTCTATTAATGGTTGTGCTATCTTATAATTATAATTAATTTATTAATAAATAAAATAAATATTTTAATATTTTTTATCACAAAGTCTACATCTTTTAATGAACTTCATTATTATGATAAAGTCCTTAGAACTATTTAGTTTTGATAATGAGAGGATTTATCGATTAGTCCTTAAATTATTCATGATCAAATGATAGGCTATTGATAAGGATGATAGCATCTATCGAGCATAGATCGCTGTATGCCATGTAGGTTAGTTGTTCTCTTAGTCAAGGAGTGTGGAGATACTAGTATGGCATATAGGTGAGATGTAAGGATACATCATCACTGAATGTGACCAACTTCAGAGCATTCTGCTATCAAAAATTGCTCTGATGGGATATAGGTATAAGTATTTCTTAGACTTAAGATCACCTCGGTGGCTTACAAGCAACTCACTATACTTTGGTACCAAATTAACTAAATTTCTAATTTAGTAATAGAAGGCTTTTGGTCATAGTTAAGTACATGCAAAGTCGGTGTGTGATTAAGATAGGATTAACCACTCCAAAAGTTGGAAAAGAATGTATCACTATATTTCAATATAGCTAAACTTTGGCTAGGGTAATCCATAAGATGGATTTGATATTTTGAAATATAATATAGATAGCCTAATCAAGATTGATAGTTAAACTCTGAGATGTCCTATGAGCATTTTGGTTAAGAAAATGAATTATATGGAAACTATATCCATATGGGTTCTAAGGATGTTATTCTACACATTCGACCTATCCAGTCATCGAGTACCATTGCTAGATGATCACTTTGATTGGTATAAATATTTATTTTTATGCTACTAGCTTAAGTTTGAATCTATGAGGTCACACACATAAGATTTTTCGATCTAATCGGATGGTTGATTGATGATTAAGAATCATTCTAGGGTTAAACGATCAATACAATTGATGTTTAACCTAGTGCAAGATTACAGGAGGATCGATTAGCAATTGGATTGCTAATTAGCTTAATTTAATTAAGATAGAGAGCTGAGATTAAGTTTAATTAAATATAATTTAATTTTATTTAGTTTGGACTTGCTTGGATCAAATCCAATTAGTTTATTGAATGAGCCAATTGTAAGGAAGAACGAGTCCTAATTCAATTAGGACTTGCATCAATCCAATCCCTAATTTGAATAAAAATTAAATCTAATTTAATCTAATTTAATTAAATTTTTAATTAGATTAAGATCTATTCTAATTGGGTTAGATTAGATTTATTTTAATTTGGTTTGAGAAATCATATTTGACTAAGTCAAAATAGGAATCCTAGTCTTACTAGGATTCCCTCTCCTTGCACCACCTTAGTCCCAACTCCACTCTCCACGCCTCCTTTGTTTTTGCGTGAATTCTACACATCCCAAGGTTCTTCATGCATGCCTCATATCTCCCTCTCTCTCTTATTTGGCAAGTTGTTGTGGACCAAATCAAAGGAAGGTAAGTGGTTTTGATTTTGAATTCTATATGATAGAATCCTAACAAACCACAACTCTTCCCTTATGGCATCAATTTTATCCACATTTTTTATAGGATTTTCATGGCATTTATAGTTGGTTTTGTGTATCCTTTTTAGGTGGTCCATGGCAGAGAAAAGGGAGGGAGTGCCCAAGAGTTGGGCACCCCAAGTCTTGCCCAATTTGGACATACCTTGTCTAGGTATTTGACCTTGACAAGGACTACTACATAACTCCCTATTTAAAGGGCCTTTAGACCTAATTTTTGGTGTGAATTTAGATCTAAGAGAGGATTTTTGGGTGTGAGAAACTAGGGAGAAATTCATCTTGGGCATGAAAATTTTAAAGATACCAATTAAGGTGTCTAGGTGAGAGAACAAAGAAGAAGAAGAGGGTCTTCTTCTGAGATTATTTTCTTCTACATCTTCCTCCATTCTTTAGAGATTTTGAGAGGTGTCTCAGGTGTTAGATATGTGTGCCCTAGAAGCCAGAATTGGCTGACACTTGTAATACACTTCTAAGGGCAAAATTATAATTTTGATTATAAATAATAAAATGAGTTATTTTTTATCACATAAGTGATTTAGTGTCTGTGATACATCCCTTGAGTTAATGGTAATGATAATTCATATTTTCAAGAGTTAAAAATTTAAGACGTGAATTTTCATTTATCAACTCATAAAATACTTCTGACCGTAGGATCATCATGAGGATGGTGATTGATTCGAAAGGTTAGTGTACAATCGCTTCTTTGTAGTAGATGAGTCTTGAGTCTACGGTGTGGAGACATCGGAGCGAGAGTACAGATACTCATTAGAGAATGAGGGCACTGAGCGTGACCACCTCAAGTAGTCATAAGAAAGTCTACCTTCTCGTCGATGACTGACTCGATGCTGCTGTGGTGTGTCTGGTTCTTTGACCTGAGGTGCATTGGTAGTTCACCTTGAGGGTGTTATAGTTTGACTACACCATGACTCGGTCTCCTAGCCATTCGAAACCCTGAGGTGTATGTTGGCTATAGCATGTTTATTGTAGAAATTGGATTGCACCAAGATCGAATCTATCTACCTCGATGGATGAGGAGCAGCCCTATGATGATCATGAGAATCAAGTCCATAAGCCCATGGCCATGGCAGAGAGTGAAATAATAGAAAGAGTTTCTATTAAGGTTTTCACATCGAACTTAAATCGAATGATTAAATCATATGATAGAAATTAGGGTTTGACGAGTTCACCTTAACCCTAATCTAATCGGGGCTCAAGATAGAAGAACTTAATCACACAAGTAGCTACACCAAGAGGTTCATTTTCAATTTTGATGGGTTGCCACCATATGCTGCTAGGTGTCACTGGTGGATTTTGGGAGCAATTAGAATGATTTAGATGATCGATCATTCTAAGTTGTCTGAATCAGAAGAGTTCTGATCCACCGAAAGAAGTTTCGATGATGTTAATGATGGAGATCATGACATATCCCATTACCATACAGAACTGAACCTAATTGGATCACACAAATAAGGATTTGGATCTGGATATCATCAATTGGACTAACCCAATTCAATTGATTTGAATAAGATTCAATTAGGTTCAAGGAAATCGTGCTAGCACACGATTGAGCCTAATGTTCTCCTTTTTCCATCATAAAAGTTGTCTCGACTGAGCCAAATGAGTTTGTGCTCACTCAGGTACCTTTACCTAATCTGAATGGAGCTTGTCCAAGTCAGAAAAGAGTTTTCTTAATTTATGAGATAAATTTAAGACAACACCTATCATTTTTCGTCATCTGCTAATTTTTTACGTTGACTTGGTCAAACGTTGATCTTTGACCCTTGGACATCTGCCCATGTATCATGCACTTATTGGAGAGCAGATAGGGACTTGTCCCCTCTCTAAAAATTGGAAAGAAGGGGGCGCACGCCTAGGATGGGGTGCACCCATGGATAGGGATGCTGGAGTCCCATACGGATGGGACAGGTTGCTTCTTGGTTTCAACTTAGGTGGCCCTTGGGTATCTACTTTGACCAATTTTAGGCACCATCTAAGAATGAACCTATGGGTCTCTCATCTGATTGGATCAGGTGATGTCATTCCACCAATCAGATTTAGATTTGATTGCACGAAGCAACATGATTGATCGGGGTGATGCAGCACTGCATGGCGCAGTAGAGTCTATAAAAAGACCCTATCTGCACCCACTTTTGAGAACTCCTCTTCCAAGCCACACCCCAAGGCTGCCCCTCTCCCTTCTCCATGCCACCATCTGACCCTCTCTCTCCTCTCCATGCCAAAGGAAGTTGGGCCTTCAGATTAGTGCGAGTCAGGTAAGGAAAGGCTGAAGAAAAAGAAATAAGGCAGCACTGCTGCAGAGACGATGGATGATCTTTAGAAGAAGTTTTGAAGATTCTCCAAATCAGATCTAGATCTGATTTTTGGAGAAAAAAAAAGGAGGAGATCTCCAGATCCAGCCTAAGTGGATATTGGTAGAGGCCAGGCGCTTGTATGGCTAGATCCAGAACCTCAAGGCTTCGGTAGGATCATCAACGGGTAATCAGATTACCCAGAATCAAGGTAAAATTAATTCAAAATAAATTTAGTTTTATTTTTTTATTTATCAGATCATAAAATTAGATCTAAAAAGTGTCAGATCTGATTAGGATCTAAGAGGTGATTTTTGAAATATGTCTCTCGATCCAATCAGATCTGAACGAACCTGACCTCAGAAAATCAAGATTTCCCTTCATTAGGTTCTTAAATATCTTTGCTTTCTTTCATTTGTTGGAGAGTCCAAACTTTTGAAGAAGCAAGATCCAGATCGACCGTTGAAGAAGGATCAGCATAGTACTAGCATACCATGCTGATTTTCAAGCATTGAACTTCTGATCAGTGTTCGTAGGCTCCTATGAACAACCTTTAGAGGCTAGACATGTGTGCATCTTAGAACAACATCCTCAAGTCTGGATCAATGAGTTAGAAAGTCTAACTTGCAAAGATAATAAAGATCTGATCTCTTGTTACATACCTGTATTAGATCTAGTGTAGATCTATGTTGATATGATTAACATATTCTCTTCTGATGGATTTTTAATTACTAATTTAATTACATGCTATAATCATATAATAGGATCCTATATCTAGGGTCTTTTTTAGTATTTTATGAATTAATTTGATTAATTTCTATCTTTCGCTACTTAAATCTGAAAAGTTTCAAGATCTAACTCTAAAATCCTAAATCTAGTTCTTTCAATTGGTATTAGAGCCAGGTTCATTATTTCATGATTAATTATGCATGCTTAGATTATTTTTAGATTAGATCTAATTTATAATCTAATAATTAAATCTAAAATTAAAAAAAAAATATTTGATCATACAAATTGATATTAGGTTGTCTTGCTGTAAGGGCTTATAGTGGAGAGATTGTCCTAGTTCGTGTAGAACTATTACTAATCATAAATTTATTAGATGAGATCTAAATTTATTTATAATTTATTAGATTTAAAAGAGTTTTAAATTTAAAAATAAATATTTTTAGATTGCACAGATTAATTATAAGATTATCCTGCTGTAAGGTTTATCCCTGATAGTGGAGAGGTTGTTCTAATATGTGCTGATCTAAAATCTTGATCATAAAATTTTAGATTAGATCTAAGAAATTTTATGATTTGATTAAAAATATTTTAATCTAAATTTTAATCTTCATAAATATGTTAGATTTGATCTAAGATAATTTATGATTAATTAAAATTGAAATAATTTCAATTACATAAACCTGTTTAGATTAGATCTAAAGTAGTTTTATGTTAATTTTATTTACATATTGATTATGAATTGAACATGCAACTTGGTTGGTAAAATTATATTATAAAAATATTTTACAAATATAAAAATTATTTTTGTAAAGCCAAACTCCAACTCTCAGTCCAAAACTTAAGTTAAAATTAAGAAGCTATTTGATTAGGATCTAGGAATGTGAATTGAAGATCCTAAGACAAATCATAACACATTGGATTAATGAGTTAGTAGAAATTAGGTCCATTAATTGGGTTAGACCTAAGGTTAGATTAAAGAATGATCTTAATTAGAGAATTGACTAAATCTAATCAATTATTATCTTAGATTAGGTCTAGGATTTCCTAGATCGATTATAATAGTTGTAGTTGGTCAAGTCCATGTCTTTAACGAGACCCAAGATGGACTTGATTCTTGGCTATGTGGTCTAGCACAAACTATTAGGTTGATCTAATCGAGACTAATTAAACTAGTTGGTGTCTAAGGTAAGTCTGGCACTCCAGACTAGTGGTCTTTAATTGGTAGCTCATTTACCTGGCCATTTCTAATGGTGTCTAAGACAAGCTTTGGCAAACCCTCCCATCGATCTCACTTACCTGATCTTCTTGGTAAGTTTATGTTTTGATCAGATCACTTGACAAAGCTGACCTATGTCAGCTAGGTAAATTAGTGTGACTGATTTAGATGCTCCTAGACCAGCCTATTAATGGTCTTCCTTAAGCTGACTTGATGAAGCTAGTGAGAGGACCATGAGAAGCTTGTTCATCTAACCTTCTTTCTTCTAAAATCAAATCAATTAAATTCTCTAAAATTATTAGGTTCTTAAAATAGAATAGTTAAGGAGATAACTAGATAATAGCCTCCCATTAAGTGGATGATAATGGGTCCATTAGTTGGATAATCATTAGAGGCCCAAAGGCCTAGTGCTTATTGGCTAATGAAATTATCATTCATGATCTGATTTCTTGACCGCATTTTTCTAAATGATGGTTAGATTGACTAACCAAAGTTGGGCTTAATCATTCATTGGTTAGATGGACCAAGTATGATCATGTTAATGGTTGGACCTAGTCGGACCTTTTTAGTAGAGACCAGAGCCTACTGATTAGGGACTAGGGCAAAATATTAAATTACTAAAAATTATTTAGAGAAATAATTGGTTATGAACCTACTCTTAGATGTACATGGATTGACCAACTAAAGTTGGGCTTGTATGTAGTCTATGCGGATTCTAGTATCCACTAAGAAATTAGGGTAATTCTCCGAATTGGAGGTAGAGGCTATCAATTCGAATAAAATAGTGGAAGAACCTTTTGATTAAAGTCTAAATCTTTAGATTTAATGAATCAATTACTAATTAGATTTTGATTTTTCTTTGTGTAGATATGGCCACTTTCCTATCGCTTCGATCATTGTTAGACAATGATAAGTTGGTGGAACCCAACTTCGATAGCTGGTACCGAATGTTGAAGATAGTCCTGAAGCATGAACGGATCTTGTATGTGTTGACAGATCTGGCACCTAAAGAGCTAGCTCCCAATACACGTGGAATAGTTAGGAACACCAGAAGTGGCTCAGTGATCAAATCATGGTGTGTTGTATTATGCTAGCAGTCATGAGCGACGAGTTTAGTCGCAAGCTTGAGATGGCCCAACCAAAAGAAATGCTTTAAGTATTGGAGGATTCTTTTGGCACACCCGATGATGTTAAGAGGCATAAGACCAGTTGTGCCATCTTCACTATTAGGATGCGGGATGAAGCTTCTGTCACTGATCATGTACTGTACATGATCGAGCTGATGAAGCGTTGGAGCAAGCTCGGCATTTCCATGCATGAACAACTTGAAAAAGATGCAATACTAAACTCACTGCCCAAGTCCTATCTCCCATTCCTCACTCAATATAGAATGATAAAGCCTAAAGTAAACTACCATGGGTTACTGAGATTACTTCAAAACTTTGAAAAGGATCACCAACTCCATAAGGAATCGGTGAACTTAGTGGGAGGTTCTGCTTCTAGTTCTCGACCCTTTAAGAAAGAAAAGAAGCACAAGAAGAAGAAGGGCAAGAAGGTGCAAGTTCAAGCTGGGATATCTGTGCAGGACCAAACCAAGAAGATAGAGCCTGATAAAGGTCAAGCTGAATGCTTCTTTAGCATTAAAAGAGGAACTATCCTCAGTGTTAGATATGTATGTCCTAGAAGTCAGAATTGGCTGACACTTGTAATACACATCTAAGGATAAAATTATAATTTTGACTATAAATAATAAAATTTATTATTTTCTATCATAATGTGTATTTAAAAGTGTCTGTGATACATTCCTTAAGTTAATGGTAATGATGGTTCATATTTTCAAGAGTTGAAAAGTTAAGACATGAATTTTCATTATTAACTCATAAAATGCTCTTGACCGTAGGATCATCATGAAGATGGTGATTGATCTGGAAGGTTGGTATACGATCGCTTCTTTAGGATAGATGAGTCTTGAGTCTATGGTGTAGAGACACCGGAGCAAGAGAACAGATAGTCATTAGAGAATGAGAGCACTGAGTGTGACCACCTCGAGCAGTCATGAGGAAGCCTACCTTCTCATCGATGACTAGCTCAAAACTGTAGTGGTGTATCTGATTGTTTGATCTGAGGTGCATCGGTAGTTCACCTTGAGGGTGTTATAGTTTGACTACACCATAACTTGATCTCCTAGTCATTCAGAATCCTAAGGTGTATGTTGGCTATAGCATGTTCATTATAGGAATTGGATTGCACCGATAGGAGATCTATCTACCTCGAAAGATGAGGAGCAGCCCTATGAAGATCATGAGAATCAAGTCCATAAGCCTATGGCCATGGCAAAGTGAAATAATAGAAAGAATTTCTATTAAGGTTTTCACATTAGACTTGAATCGAATGATTAATTCATATGACGAAAATTAAGGTTTGACGAGATCATCTTAACCCTAATCAGATCGGGGCTCAAGATAGAGGAACTTAATCATATAGGTAACTGCACCGAGAGGTTCATTTTTAGTTCTGATGGATTGTCACCATATGCTGCTAGGTGTCACTGATGGATTTTGGGAGCAATTAGAATGATTTGGATGATCGATCATACTAGTTGTTTGAATCAAAAAAGTTCTAATCCATCGAAAGATATTTCAATGATGTCAATGATAGAGATCGCGACGTATCCCATTACCATAGAGAACTGAACCTAACTGAATCACATAAAAAAGGATTTGAATCTAGATATCATCAATTAGACTAATCCAGTTCAATTGATTTGAATAAGATTCAATTAGGCTCAAGGAAATCATGCTAGCACATGATTGAGCCTAATGTTCTCCTTCAACAATCATTAAAGCTTGTCTCGACTGAGCCAAATATGTTTGAGCTTACTCAGGAACCTTTACTTGGTCTGACTAAAGCTTGTCCAAGTCAGAAAAGGATTGTCTTAATTTATGAGATAAATTTAAGACAACACCTATCATTTTTCGTCACCTACTAAATCTTGTCTTTGGACTTTGGTCAAATGTTGACCTTTGACACTTAAACATCTGCCCATGTGTCATGCACCCATAGGAGAGAACATGGGGTTTTGTCCCCCTGCTAAAAAGTAGAAAAAAAGAGGGCGCATGCCTAGGGAGGCCTACGCCCCATGAGGATCACACTTGGAGTACCATACAGATGGGACTCCAGGTTGCTTCATGATTTCAAATTAGGTGGTGCCAAGGAGTCATGTTTGACCAGTCTTGGCGCCACCTAAGGAGGTTTATGAGGGACTCTAATCTGATTGGATTAGATGATGTCATTCCACTAATCAAATTTAGATCTGATTATATAGAGAGCCATAATTGATGGGGATGATGTGGCACTGCATGGCACAGTAGGGTCTATATAAATCCTGTCTGCACCTAGATTTGAGAGCTCTTCTACCCTTTGCCCATGCCATAAAGCTTCTCTCTCTTCTTCTCTATGCCACCTTTAGCTCTTCTCTCTCTCCTATCCACATCCAAGAGTTCTTGGGCTCGAGTTTGGTGCGATTCAAGCAAGACAAAGGCGACAAGAAAGGAAGAAGGTAGCACTGCTGCAAGAGACAATGGCTGATATTCAAAAGCCATTTTGAAGACCTTCAAGATCAGATCTAGATCTGATTTTTGGAGCATAGATTGAGAAGGTAAAGATCTCTAGATCCTATCTGAGTGGATACCAATAGAGGCCAGGCGCTTGCATGGTTACATCCAGAACCTCAGGCAAACATTGGGATCATCACAGGATAATTGGATTACCCAAAATATAGGTATAATTAAATTAGATTTAATTTATTTTTATTTTATTTTATCAGATCAATAAGATAAGATCTAAAGAATCTTAGATCTGATTTGGATCTAAGAGAAAATTTTTTTAAAATATTCCTCTTGATCCAATTAGATCTGAACAAATCTGATCCAGAAAATAGGATTTTTCCTTCAACTAGTATCAGAGCCATGTTTAATTATTAATTAGATCTAATTTTAATATATTTTTGATCTAACAATTAGATGATTGTATATGTCACATTAGATGTGATTAGATCTAAAATCAAAAATTAAGAAAATTAAATAATCTAGATCTAAGATGTATGAGATGCATGACTAGACTAAGAATAGAATTATTCTATATGTAGTCTAGCATAATCATAATTTTAATTTAATTAATTATAATTTTTAAATCTATTTATTTACTATTTTTTGATATATAAATATTATAATTAGATCTAAAAAATAGAAAATAAATTTATTTAATTTTATTCATATGAGATATGATAGATGCATGTTTAGACTAGTTGTAGAATAGTTCTACAAAGTTATCTTGAATAAATTTAATTTGATATGACCAAATTTAAATTTTATTTTTTAGATATTTATGAGATAATTTAAATCTAAAAATATGCATGACATGATACATGAGATGTATGCAAAACATGTTTTTAAGATTAGATCAATTTTTATATATGTGATATATATGTAGATCTAACTAGTTTTGTAGATTTATCATGTTTCTGATTAAGACGTTCTCCTTGGCTGTCCGATCATAAGAACAAAGAAGGGTTTAAAGACCCTCTTCTTCTATTCGGTGGGGTGTTCTTATGATGTGTAGGGGTGTTGCGCATTCATCCTTAATCAAAAATCAAAAACTTATTTTTTGCAAAATCCTAAATCATAAAATCCTAGGATTTTATTTACATGTTTTATTTATAAACCCTAAACTTAATTAAGAATTAAGGTTATAAAATATATTAGATATAAAATTAAGAATTTTCAGATCTAAGATATATTCATAAAATTGGGTTCAGGCTTGGATAGCTTAATTAGGTCTAGCGGTTGATCAAATCGAATTAAGAGTTGGTTAGATAGGATCAAGAGTGCTTAAATTGACCAGTCTAATAGAATTAAGTTTGGGTCAAGGTCGAGTCACATGAGTGATCGATTAAGTTAAGACCTAATTAGGCTCAGTGGTTAGAGTCTGGATTGTAGGCTAACTTGATTGGTTCTGGCTCAAATAATTTGGTATCTAAGGTAAGTTTGGCAGATACAACCGACTGATTTTTAATTGGGAGCTACTCGACTCGAATGCATTCTTGTCGAGTTAATAGCATATCCCTGCCACCGATCTCACTTACCTGGCCATATTTGTCGGCTCAGTTTTGATCTAAGATGGCTAATAATCCGAGCTAACCTATGCCACTAGGTTAGTCATAATGGTTTTGGCTATGTCAGGTCAAGTTTAAAGAGACCTAAATTAAATCTTTCTAAGAAAAGATTAAGTCTAAGATCTTCTATCATTATAGATATGTGGGCCCTTTTTGAAGTTGATTGTTCTCGGCTGGTCACAGTGGTTTAGTTGCACCAGAAAGATGCAACCATGTCTATTAGGCATTGGATGCTACGGGCTGGAGGATGGATTGGGCTTAATATTTTAGATACGGTGAGAGACCCAATTAGGAATCCAATCTATACAAATGGTGGGTCTGACTTATCTAAAGGGTGAATCATTATTTCGGACATGGTGAGATTCATGAATTAGAGACCAAGCCTGGGTGCACCATGATTAAAGAATCATTGGACAAGAGTTGTTCACTCATTGGCTAACTCTTCACTAATAACTGTTAGGTGAGGTGATGAGTCAGTTAGTGGGACTCCATCATCCACTAAAAATCATTAATCATGGAGATTTTCACATCTCTATAGAGGAAGTGTAAGGATCCAAAGAAAATAGTGAGAGCTAATTTATTTAAAAATTAAACTCCTAAATAAATTGGTCAAGTCTTAATTACAATATCTAACTAGAAACTTTGACTCTCTATAGAAAAAAAAAATGTCTGCATCCAATCCACTAGCTCATATCCTGGACACCCATAGACTAACCGAATCTAATTACAAGGATTGGCTCTGAAATTTCAAAATTATTTTAGGTTTTGAGAAGTTAACATATGTATTGGATCAGGATCCCCGAACCTTACCAGCCTATCCATTTGCTGAACAGAGAGCGTCTCTTGAAATATGGATGGATGAAGATAACAAGGTCAGATACTATATGTTGGGCTCGATGTTTGATGAGCTTTAGCGCCAACATGAAGATATCAAGACTGCCCATCAAATGTTGGCTCACCAGTAAGAGTTGTTAGGTGAATAGAGTCGCGTAGCCAAATATCAGATCACTAAATGACTATTTAAGGCTAAAATGCATGATGGGCAGTCAGTCCAAGATTATTGTCTGATGATGATCAAAGACTTGGAAGAGCTTGAGAAGCTCGGAGTGAAGTTAGATCAGGATCTACAGAATAATATAATTCCATAATCCTTGACTGATGCATATGGACAGTTCATCATGAACAACCATATGCATAAACTTCAGAATACTCTGACCGAACTTATGAATATGCTGGTTAGTGCTGAGCTTTCTATGAAAGATTCTAAAGGCTCAGTACTTCCTATGGAATGGATTTCTTTCAAGAGAAAGTCTTTTGAAAAGAAGATGAAGTCTATGAAAAAGCAGAAAGTGGAAGGTAGAAAGAAAAAGAAGGCAGAGCTGAAGAAGAAGGCCGCTGATAAAGAAAAGTATTTCCATTATAATACTGATGGCCACTAGAAGCGGAATTGTCCTACATACCTGGCCATCCTAAAGGATAAGAAGGAGATAGGTCTTTCTGGAGGTATGCTCGTTATTGAATCTAACCTTATGGTTTCTTCTGCATCTAGTTGGATGCTTGACTCTGGTTCTAATGCTTATTTGTGCACTTCTATGCAAGATCTTGAGGATAGCAGGAGGCTGAGGGATGGTGAGATGATCCTATGCGTCGAAAATGGAGCAAGGGTTGCTGCTATGGTCATGGGAACCTACCCTCTTCAACTACCATCTGGCTTAGATTTAGTACTTAGAGATTGTTATTATGTGCCTGTCGTAAGCAGAATTTTGATTTCTATTTCATGTTTAGCACAAGAAGGCTATGTAATTAATTTTCTTAAGGACCATTGTAATATTCTTTATGAAAGAAATAAAATTAGAAGTGGTTTCCTCATTAATGGTCTCTACCAGTTACATATTGATGTATCTATCTTTAATTTTGTGCAAAATGTGAATGTCATAAAATGACCTAGGGATAGTCCAAATGATAGGTATATATGGCACCTTAGGCTAAGTCATATAGTAGAAGATAGGGTTAACAAATTAGAAAAAAATCAGGCTATTAAGTCTGTTGACTTCTGAGTCATATCCAATTTGTGAATCATATCTTCATGGCAAAATGACTAAGCTCCCTTTTATAGGACATGGGGAAAGGGCAACGGATCTACTTGTCCTAGTACATACTGATGTGAGCGGCCCATTTGATGTAACGACCAGAGGCAATTTTGATTACTTCATAATCTTTACCAATGATTTATCTCAGTATGAGTACGTGTATCTTATGAGACACAAGTTTGAAGCTTTTGAAAAGTTCAAGAAATTTAGACATGAAGTCAAAAAGCAAACTGAAAAACCCATTAAGATTCTTCGATCAGATCGAGGAGGTGAATATCTTAGTCGAGAATTCCTGGACTATCTCAAGCAAAATGGCATAGTCTCTCAATGGACTCCACTTGGAATACCTCAACTCAATAGGGTTTCAGAATAAAGAAACTGGATCCTATTAGATATGGTCCAATCCATGATGAGCTTCATAGACCTCCCAATTTTCTTTGGAGACATAGTCTGTTAACTATAATATATTTACTGAATGAGGTTTTCTCTAAAACTGTTCCTACCACACCGTATGAGATATGGTATGGTAAGAAACTAAGTTTGACTCATCTTAGAATTTGGGGTTGTTTTGCTCATATCAAAAGACAACAAGCGGACAAGTTAAACTATAGGTCCTTTAGAGCTCGATTCATAGGATATCCTAAGAGTCATTAGGATATTATTTCTATATTCCAGAAGTTGGCATGCCATCTTTCTTGAAAAATAGTTTATTCAAGATAGCGGCATTGAAAAGCAGATCAAGCTAGAGGAGAAAGTCTCCTAAGAGTAACAAGCTAAGGATCCTATGGAACCAAATCAGGTTGAGGCAATACAATCACTACCTCCACCTCGTAGATCGAAAAGGATTTTTCATCCCCTTGAGAGGTACTTAGGTACTATTTTAGAGGAAGTAAAGAAAATGTTCCTCATAGATAATGGAGTTCATGGTGATCCCAAAATCTATGACAAGGCGATATCGGATATCGACTCCAAAAAATGGTTAGAGGCAATGAATTCAGAAATTGACTCGATGCACTCAAACCAAGTCTGGACCTTGGTAGATCCACTAGAAGGTATAGTACCTATTGAGTATAAATGGATCTACGGAGAAAGATTGGTGCAGATGGGAATGTGGAGACATTCAAAGCTAGATTAGTGGCAAAAGATTATAGTTAGCACGAAGGCATTGACTATCAGGATACCTTTTCGTCAGTAGCTATGCTAAAATCCATCTGCACATTGCTTGCTGTTGTAGTTTATTTTGATTATGAAATATGGTAAATGGATGTGAAAATGATATTCTTAAATGGATACCTTGAGGAACATATATCTATATGGAACAATCGCTAGGTTTCACATTCAGTGATGCTGATCATAAAGTATGTAAGTTGCAAATGTCCATATATGGACTTAAGCAAGCATCTTGGAGCTAGAATACTCATTTTAATGATGTGATCAAATTATTTGGTTTCATCAAAAATAAAGAGGAACTAGGTATTTTTAACAAGATCAGTGGGAGTGCTATTGTCTTTGTCATACTATACGTGGATGATATCCTTCTTATTGGGAATGATATTCCCATGTTGACCATGGTTAAAATATGGTTATCTAAAGAATTCTCCATGAAAGACCTAGGAGAAGTATTCTTCATTCTAGGAATCAAAGTCTATAGAGATAGATCGAATAGGATGCTAGGTCTTTCATAGAAGATGTATATAGAGGAAGTGCTAAAGAGGTTTAGCATGAAAAACTCCAAGAGAAGATTGGTATCCTTCAGATATGGCATTCATCTCTCCAAAAAAATATATCCCAATACATCGGAGGAGATTGAATGCATGAGCAAGATTCCTTATGCTTCAGCAATAGGGAGCCTTATGTATGCCATGTTATGTACATGACCTGATATAGCCCATGCTGTGAGTGTCACGAGCAGATATCAGTCGAATCTAGGTGAAGAATACTGAATTTTTGTGAAATGTATCCTTAAGTACTTGAGAAGAACTAAGGATATGTTGTTGGTTTTTGGTAATGGAGAACTCTAAGTTCAGGGATATATAGACTCGGATTTTATGTCCGATATAGATGATCGAAAGTCGACATCTGAAAGTTTGTTTGTGTATAATGGTGGTGCTATCAGTTGGAAGAGTTTGAAGCAGACAATGATAGCAAATTTCACCATGGAAGCAGAATACATCGCTGCATCAGAAACTATGGAGGCATTCTGGTATAAGAAATTCGCCGCAAAGATCAGAGTGATGCCATCGGATGCCATTACTCTGTACTGTGACAATAATGGTGTCATAGCCCTTGCTAAGGAGCCGAGGTCTCATCAAAAATCTAAGCACATCAAGTGGTGATATCACCTCATCTGTGATTACCTCAAAAAAGGTTATGTCGAGATCAAGAGAGTCGACTCTACAAACAATACAGCAGACCCACTCACAAAGCCGTTGGGCCAACAGAAGATCGAAACCCACCTTATGAAGATGGAACTTAGATTTGTAGCCAATTGGTTTTAGGTCAAGTGGGAGTTTGTTAGATATGTGTGCCCTAGAAGTCAGAATTGGCTGACACTTGTAATACACATCTAAGAGCAAAATTATAATTTTGACTATAAATAATAAAATGGATTATTTATTATCGCAATGTATATTTGAAAGTGTCTGTGATACATCCCTTGAGTTAATGATAATGGTGGTTCATATTTTCAAGAGTTAAAAATTTAAGATATGAATTTTTATTATTAACTCATAAAATGCTCTCGACCATAGGATCATTATGAGAATGATGATTGATCTGAAAGATTGGTGTACAATCACTTCTTTAGAATAGATGAGTCTTGATTCTACGATGTAGAGACACCAAAGCGAGAGTACAGATACTCATTAGAGAACAAGGGCATTGAGCATGACCACCTCGAGTAGTCATGAGGAAGTCTACATTCTCATCGATGATTGCCTCGAAGCTATAGTGGTGTGTCTGGTTCTTTGATCTGAGGTGCATCAGCAATTCACCTTGAGGGTGTTATAGTTTGACTACACCATAACTCGATCTCCTAGCTATTCGAAACCCTAAGGTGTATGTTGGCTATAGCATGTTCATTGTAGGAATTGGATTGCATCGATTGGAAATCTATCTACCTCGGTAGATGAGGAGCAGCCCTATGATGATCATGAGAATCAAGTCCATAAACCTATGGCCATGGTAGAGTGAAATAATAGAAAGAGTTTCTATTAGGATTTTTACATTAGACTTGAATCGAATGATTAATTCATATGACGAAATTTAGGGTTTGACGAGATCACCTTAATCCTAATCCGATCAGAACTCAAGATAGAACAACTTAATCACATAGATAACTACACTGAGTTACTTATTTTTAGTTCTGATGGATTGCCATCATCTACTGCTAGATGTCACTGGTGGATTTTGATAGCAATTAGAATGATTTGGATGATCGATCATTCTAGTTGTCTGAATCAGAAAAGTTCTAATCCATCGGAAGGTGTTTCGATGATGTCGATGATAGAGATCGCAACATATCTCATTACCATATGGAACTGAATCTAACTAGGTCACACAAGTAAGGATTTGGATCTAGATATTATCAATTAGACTAATCTAGTTCAATTGATTTGAGTTAGATTCAATTAGGTTCAAGGAAATCATGCTAGCACACGATTAAGCCTAAAGTTCTCCTTCAACAATCATTAAATGTTGTCTCGACTTAGCCAAATGTGTTTGGGCTCACTCAGGAACCTTTACTTGGTCTGACTGGAGCTTGTCCAGGTCAGAAAAGGGTTGTCTTAATTTATGAGATAAATTTGAGATAACATCTGCCATTTTCCATCACCTGCTAAATCTTATCTTTAGATTTTGGTCAAATGTTGATCTTTGATACTTAGACATCTGCCCATGTGTCATGCACCCATAGAAGAAAACATAGAGCTTTGTCCCCCTACTAAAAAGTAGAAAGGGAGGGGGCACGTGCCTAGGGAGGTGTGCATCCCATGAGGATCACGCCTAGAGTCCCATACAAATGGGACTCCAGGTTGCTTCATGATTTCAAATTAGGTGGCACCAAGGAGTCCTGTTTGACCAGTTTTGGAGCCACCTAAGGAGGTTTATGAGGGACTCTAATCTGATTGGATTAGATGATGCAATCCCATCAATCAGATTTAGATTTGATTGCACAAAGAGCCATGATTGGTCGAGATGATGTGGCACTGCATGATGTAGTAGGGTCTATATAAACCCTATCTATGCTTAGATTTGAGAGATTCTGCCCTTTGCCCATGCCACAAAGCTTCTCTCCTTCCTTCTCCATGCCACCTTCAGGTCCTCTCTTTCCTATCCACGTCCAAGAGTTCTTGGGCTTGAGTTTGGTGCGATCCAAGCAAGAGAAAGGTGATAGGAAAGAAAGAAGGCAGCACTACTGCAAGAGACAACGGTTGATCTTCAAAAATCATTTTGAAGATCTTCAAGATTAGATCCAGATCTATTTTTTGGGGCATAGATTGAGGAGAAGATCTCCAGATCCTGTCTGAGTGGATACCGGTAGAGGCCAGGCGCTTGCTTGACTACATCCAGAACCTTACGCAAACATCGGGATCATCATAGGATAATTGGATTATCCAAAATATAGGTATAATTAAATTAAATTAAATTTATTTTTATTTTATTTTATCAGATTAATAAGATTAGATCTGAAGAATCTCAGATCTTATTTAGATCTAAGAGGAAAAATTTTTGAAATATCCCTCTTTATCCAATCAGATCTAAACAAACCTTACTCGAAAAATAGGATTTTTCCTTCACTCAGTACATTACCTTCCTAGATCTGAACAGGTAGAGAAAGAAGCAAGCTATTGTTGGATAAGGTATTTATATAATAACTCCTCGCAATTTTTCTATTTATGATATTACTGACTAGGTATTAGATACCGATAGCCCTTACCATATTTATAATTCATTGTAGGAGTTGCAGGTCAGTAGGAGATTCGAGCAAGATGAGAGGTTCCTAAATGTTGGAGGTGAAAGATCAGTTCCAGTTCTAGTATTAGAAATCATGAAACTTGTATTTGAGTCCCATACTGTTGTTCTTAATGATTGTCATTTTTATCAATATTTTTTTTTGAATGTCATTTTTGTAGGTCTTTTGGCCAAATATAATTATGAAATTTTAATAAAGAAATAATTTTATAATATCACTATGAATGGTATTATTGTTTTCTTCGGATATTTGAATAATGGTGTGTACATGCTATCACAACCTATTAATGTAGTCTATTCAACAGGCAAGCATACTAGACTTGATAGTGTGTCTGATATCTATTTATGGCATTGTAGGCTAGGTCACATAAATAAGAATTGGATAAATAGATTGACTCAAGAAAAAATCCTCGAAGTCAATGATTGTGAATCACTTCCAACCTGTGAATCTTGTCTTCTTGGTAAAATGACCAAGTCATCTTTTACTGAAAAAGATGAGAGAGCCATTGAGCTCTTAGGTCAAGTACATACTGATGTATGTGGACCAACGAGCATAGGTGCCAGAGATTGATATTTCTACTTCATCACTTTTACAGATGATCTATCTAGATATGGATATGTCTATCTGATGAAATATAAGTTGGATTTATTTGAAATGTTTAAATAATTCCGACATGAAGTAGAAAGATAAACTAGGAAGAGTATTAAAACTCTTTGGTCTGATCGAGGAGGAGAATATTTTTCTAGTGAGTTTCTCACATATCTAGGAAAGAATGAGATTCTCTTCCAATGGACTCCTCCAGAAATATCACAGCATAATGGTGTGTCTGAAAGAAGAAATCGAACTCTGTTAGACATAGTCCAATCCATGATGAGTTTTGCCAGCTTATCGATATCCTTCTGGGGATATGCATTCAAATTGGCTTGCTATCTATTAAATAAGGTTCCAAGTAAGTCTGTAATTAAAACTTCATATGAGATATGGATAGGGCCTAAGCCAGCACTTTCACACCTTAGGGTCTGGGGCTGCCCGACTTATGTGAAGTGGTTAATCATAGATAAACTTAGACCTAGGTCTAATAAGTGCACATTCATAGGGTAACCAAAAGAGACCAAAGGATATATTTTCTACCATGCTGATGAACAAAAGATGTTCGTCAGCCTTAAGATAATTTTTTTAGAAAAGAAGTTCCTTAGTGAAAAAATCATTGTCTCTAAGGTTGAACTTGATGAAGTTCAATAGGTAAAATGATCAGCACCTGTGGCTGAATCTAAATCGAATTTGATTAGATCAAATCTGGAGCCCAATATACCTGCACCATTAAAACGATATGGTAGAGTACTGCATCAGCCAGATAGATACTATAATTTCTTGGTCCGAAATGGTGATCCCATCAAACTCGATGAGAATGATGAGGATCCAATCACCTATATAGATGCAATGCAAAGACTTGATTCTAAGAAATAGCTTGACACCATGAAATCCGAGATGGAGTCCATGAAAGTCAATGATGTGTGAACATTGGTTGACCCACCCAAAGGGGTTAAATCTATTAGGAGTAAATAGGTCTTCAAAAGAAAGAAGGGCGTAGATGGAAAGGTGGAGAGCTATAAAGCTCATCTGATTGTCAAGGGATATCATCAATGTTATGGTATTAACTATGACAAGATGTTCTCCCCTGTGGCAATGGTTAAATCCATTCAGATAATGCTTGGATAGCTATTCATCTGGATATAAGATCTGACAGATGGATGTGAAGATAGCTTTTCTGAATGGAGAGCTGACCGAAGAGGTATATACGATACAACCTGAAGGATTTAAATCCATAGATGAGTCCAAGATGTGCAAGTTTCAGAGATCCATTTATGGATTGCAGCAAGCATCTCAGAGTTGGAACATGCATTTTGATAAGATGATTAAAACATATGGCTTCATTAAGAACAAAAAAGAGCCTTGCATTTAAAAATGGGCAAATGGTCCAGTAGTGGTATTCCTTATCTTATACGTGGATGACATTTTTTTAGTCGACAATGACATCCTCGCTGGATGATATTTTCTTAATTGAGAATGACATCCTCACATTGTAGGGAATAAAAGTTTGATTATCATCATAGTTTTTCATGAAGGACTTGGGTGAAGCATCCTATATTCTAGGGATGAACATCTATAGGAATTCTTGGTGTGAAATCTGGTTGATGTCAGAATCGATGCTAGAGTCAGAGAGGATGAGGTCATTGTCGGTGACTAGCAAAACAAGTCTTGCCCAGAGTCGGGGGTGGTGGCTCCGGCAAGATCCTTCGATTATCAAGTCAGCTCTTTTTGCCAGCAGAAATGGAGTGCTCAGGAAAGAAATTTTAGCAGAGTTTTGAGAAGAAGAATGAGAGCTTAGAGAAAATATATCTGGAGGGTTCCTTTTATAGATGAAACCTGTAACAAATTAAGGGTGACAGCCATAACCGTCTGGTAGTGGGCCGTTTAGGCCACTGAAGTATGTTACGAAGAGTGGTGTCCATTATCGTGACTTGTCAATCAAGAGTAGTGTCTATTGTTGCAACTTGCCAATTGAGAGTGATGTTCATTAGAGATTAATGGTCGAAGTTTGGATGGAGTTGCACTAGTGGTGAAAAGCTCCAAGTCATGATGGTTTCAGAGAAGTTTGGGCCCCTTTAGGGTTGCCTGCATATAGGTCGACTTGTATTGTATTGAGAGTTAGACTCGTACAGATAATGAGGTCATTCTGGGTGATCGTAGGGGGCTCGATCAAAAGGAATTTCTCTCATCGATTGGTAGAATCCAACTACAAAGAGTGCAGAAGGGCTGTGATTAGAGGAGTTTGAAAGGAGGTCCGACCTGTAGAGAGGCCCAGCTGAAGAAGAAGTCTGGGAGGAGTTTGATTGGCGGAGAGGTTCGGAAGGAGTTCTACTGGTGGAGAAGTCCGATTGAAGAAGAAAAGTCTAGTTGAAGAAGAGGTCCGAAAGGAGTTTGACTGACAGAGAGGTCTAAAAGGAATTCGACTGGCAGAAAGGTCTAGAAGAAGTTCAATTGGTGGAGAAGTCCGATTGAAGGAGAAGTCTAGAAGGAGTTTGACTAGTGGAGAAGTCCGGTTGAAGGAGAAGTTTGGAAGGAGTTCAACTGGCGAGAGGTCCGAAAGGAGTTAAATTGGTGAAGTCCGACTAAAGGAGAAGTCCAGAAAGAGTTCGATTGGTGGAGAAGTTCAGCTAAAGGAGAAGTCCTAGAGGAGTTCAACTGGCAGAGAGGTTTGGAAGGAGTTCTATTGGTGGAGAAGTTTGATTGAAGGTGAAGTTCGAGAGGAGTTCGACTGACAGAGAGGTCTAGAAGGAGCTCTACTTGCAGAGAAGTCCGATTGAAGGAGAAGTCTGGAAGGAGTTCGATTGGTAGAAAGGTTCGGAAGGAGTTCTACTAGCAAAGAAGTCCAGTTAAAGGAGAAGTCTGGAAGGAGTTCGACTGGCGAAGAGGATCAGAAAAAGTTCAACTGGTGGAGAAGTCCAACTGAAGGAGAAGTCCGGGAGGAGCTCTACTAGTGGAAAAGTCCAACTGAAGGAGAAGTTTTGGAGGAGTTCGACTGATGGAGAGGTCCAAAAGGTATTCGACTGGTGGAGAAGTCTGGCTGAAGAAGATGTTCGGAAGGAGTTTGACTAGCAGAGAGGTCCGGAAGGAGTATGACTGGCAGAGAGGTCCAGAAGGAGTTCGATTGGTAGTGAAGTCCAACTGAAAGAGAAATCTAGGAGTTCAACTGGCGGAGAGGTCTGAAAGGAGTTCAACTAGCCCCCATGCTGGCCAGGCTAGACTATCCAGGGGGCCACTCTCACCGTTCAAGTTTATCTGAAGGGGATCCAATGATAGGAGGGTGACCAAGATCGCTCCGAGACTAGACATTTAGCCAAACTTCAATGGGAGCTAGTTCATCCCCAACAATAATCCCTCCACTCTCAAGTTTGAAATTCAAAGGAAGGGAGTATAGGTGCGACTGTCGAAGTTCTTTTTAGCCTTCCCTGCCCATCAGGATGGGATGTCTTGACATCTACTGTGCTAGCACCGTAACTTCATAAACACTAGGTGATTTGAAAAGATATTTTTTGAGCCTCCCATCTAATCTCTGCCTAAGGTATGGCACAATTAAGGATCTGCCCATTACCACTTCTCTACCATGATGAGTGGGACACGCAGCGTTCATAGATCGGCCGAATGAGATCTGCAATCATAACTATTTCGGACTTTCCTTGGCTATTAAAGGCCTTCTTCCTTCTTCGAAATCCATTCTGCCGACCTTCTTAGACCCCACTCCTCTAGCCAAGGTTAATCCTAAGAGTATGTTCCATCAGTCTTTCATCCTAGATACCATTTCTTGTATTTTTACTTCGAACGACCTCTTTCTGATTAGAATATATTACGGCATCCCACCAGAGTATGACCTTGAACGCCCTGGATCAGGCAACCGCACTATTTTGTCTTCAGTCGGTCGGTTTTGTCTGTATCTAGAAGCCTCGTGCACTGGGCTTCAACTTCCACTTCCACCTTTTGTTGTCACGCTTTTTCATTCTTTGAACATTTCTTTTGTTTTCATTGCACCGAACTCCTTTTAGTTTGTAATTGGCTTTCTTTCTCTTTATCATCTAGTCGAAGTCCAGCCAACTATCTCACTCTTGTAGAATTTTACACCTTCAAATGCCATCCTTCTATAAATGATTGGTGGTACTTCTCCCCCCAGTTTGGTAAGAAGGGATTACTAAAAGGTGCTCCTTCTTTCATTTATAACTGAAAGGAGAAGTACTTCTTCATCCGATGCGATGGAGGCGAATAGAATAGAATAAAATTTTTTATTTGGACTCGGATTGTGATTAATCCAAGGGGTCTATGAGAGTTGCGCATGGACCATAGAATCTAGTGGCCATGGAGGACTGCGATCATGATCTAAAGGTTGGAAAATATTTCAAGACTCCATCAAGATCATGTTTGACTCATATAAGAAGAAAGAGTACTATTAGGACTCCTATGAACTACTAAGAAGAGGATTCTCATCCTATTTAAAGGACTGAGATGCTGTGGAGAAACAAAGATAACATGTATGGCATGAAAGGCACGTAGAGAGGCTTAAGCAGCTGCCAAGAAGAGCTTGGTAGAGCATCAAGTATATGCAGCCCGCAAGAGAGAGAAGTATTAGGTGCATAGCATCTAACGTGAAGGCTATAAGGGTAGAGCATCTTGTAGCTTTCATGGATATTCTTGGGATTCTAAGAGAGCTTTTATGAGGGTAGCTTCTAGTTGAGAGAGATTTATGGACAGTGAGTTGAGATTGGATGTTCTCCTCTTGTACTTATTTTTTTCTTTCATAGTAGAGCTTTGTATGCCCCATGGAGGTGAGCCTTTAGACTGATCCACGTATTTGATTGTTCTTATTTTATTTTTCTTCTTTCTTTCTACCATAATAATCCGGTACTAGATCCTCAATAAGTGGTATCGTAGGAGTTGATATCACTAACAATTAGTATCAAAGCCAGATGGTATTAGAGCACAGATTGCAGTAATAGTGTTAAAGATTGAAGAATTTGGAGAAGACAGGTACAATCAAGGTAGAGATCAACAAGTTTGATAGGAAGGATAATTTCTTCTTATGGCAAGCAAGGATAAAGGATGTCTTCATTCGATAAGATTTGATCGATGCTCTCTTATATGAGGAGATGCCAGCCACCATGGAGGTAAAGGATTGAAAGCGGATCTAGATGTAGGTAATGAGCATGATCCACTTGTATCTAGCAAGTGATGTCTCGATCCATATACTTAGCAAGATTTTTCTAACAGTGCTGTGGTCGAAGCTCGAGGACATGGCAAAGTTGCTCACCAACATGCTATTTCTTTGGAGACAGTTCTACCAGCTATAGATTGATGAAGGTTAGAGCATGCAAGAGCATCTATCCAATTTTTAAAAGATTCTCACCGACCTCCTCAGTATTGGTGAAAAAGTTGAGAAGAAGACCAGGGCATTGGTCTTGCTAGCATCGCTTCCTCCTTCGTATAAGTCCTTGGTGACTGCTCTTTTTGAAGGCAAGAGCACCATCAAGATGGACAAAGTCACTACAATGATTCTCCAGAATGAGGTTATTAGGTGAGAGAACCTAGCTTCAAGCTCAGATGGTGGCAGCTCAGCTTTGACGATTTCTAAAGAAGTAGAAGGCAGTAGACGAGCGGCAAAGAATTACGAGAAAGACGATCTAGGTCCAAGATGAGGGATTATAGCAAGATCGGATGCTACCAGTATGACGAGTTGGGATATTGGATCAAGGATTGTCCACTACTCAAAGATCGGACATATGCTACTGTGGTGCTGGCCAGTAGTGATATAGAAGGTAATGATGATGTTCTTCTAGTTACTGATGAGGTATCTACTTCTTCCTCCTAGTGGATTATAGATTCTACTTATTTCCATCATGTACATTGTAGAGAAGAGTTGTTTGACTCCTTGGAGACCATTGAGGGCACTGTGTTCCTGCTAGATTGATCGAGCTGTGAGATCAAGAGCAGCAGGACGGTCAACATGAAGCTCCATGATGGAACAATGAAGAAGTTGGGTGAGGTCCGACACATACTCACCTTTAAGAAGAATCTAATCTCACTGAGCAAACTAGATTTGACCGGCTTTAGATAAAAAGTTGATAAAGGAATCCTAAAGATCATGCGCAATAATAGGATTATATTAAGAGGAAGAAAGTATGGAGGAGATTACCTCATGATAGGGAGCCCAATGTGAGGTGTAGCTCCAGATGGAGATAGATCGACATGAGATGAAAGACTCAAAAGGATGACATGCAACATCGTAAGGTGAAGTTCCTATTGCCGTAGGAAGCTACCCCGTGCAGTAGTCTCAAGATCAGGAGGATCATTAACCATTAATGGAGGATGGGATTCGAGCGGTCTAGCTTCAACTCCCACGTTTGTCGATCCATGATCAATAGGCGATTGCCCTAGAGCATAGGATTGAGGAGACCCAGAAGCTCTCAAAGATAGGTAGAGATTGAATGTCGAGTCAAGGTGGAGATTGTTAGGATTTAATGTCTAGAATTCAATACACAATAAAAAGAAGAATCAATATTCAGCAAGCAGTCAGACTGGCTCGGAATACGGGATCGAGTCGGCTCGGACAAGACATTCGAGCTGGCTTCAAACCACAGTCGAACCGAGCTCTATTAGGTAGATAGAAAGCAGGTGTTTGGGACAAGATGTAGTAGAGCCAGCTCGACATCTGATAAGAGCTGGCTCGATGAAGGCGAATAGAACAGGATGAAATTTTCTATTTGGACTCTCCGATTGTGATTAATCCTAAAGGGTATATGGAGAGTTACACATAGACCATAAGATCCAGTGGAGTGCTGCGGTCATGGTCTAAAGATTGAAAAATATTTCCAAGACTCCATCAAAGATCATGTTCGACTCATATTAGGAGAAAGAGCCCTACTAGGACTCCTTGTGAACTACTGAAGAAAAGGATTCTTATCCTATTTAAAGGACTGAGATATTGTGGAGCAACAAAGGTGGCGCATGTGGCATGAGAGGCATGTAGAGAGGCTTAGACAGTGATCAAGAGGAGCTTGGCAAAGTACCAAGTACGTGCAACCTATGAGAGAGAGAAGCAATAGGTGCATAGCATCTAGTGTAGAGGCTATGAGGATAGAGCATCTTATAGCTTCTGTGTGTCTTCTTGGGATTCTAAGAGAGCTTTTGTGAGGATAGTTTTTAGTTGAGAGAGATTTATATACAGTGAGTTAAGATTGAATGTTCTCCTCTTGTACTTGCTTTTCTCTTTCATAGTGGAGCTTTGCATACCCCATGAAGGTGAGCCTTTAGGCTGATCCACGTACTTGATTGTTTTTATTCTATTTTTCTTCTTTCTTTCTATCATAATAATTTGGTACTAGGTCCTCAACAAGTGGTATCATAAGAGTTGATATCACCAATAAATAGTTGGTGATTAGAGCTGTCAAAATGGGCCAACCCATTTGGCCCTAAAAATGGGTTGGGCCGAGCCAAAAAATTCTAGCCCATATATGCAAGTGGGCTTTTTGTCCCAGCCCTAGTAGCCCATGGGCTAAATTGGATTAGGGTTGGGTCAGCCTGTAGGCTAGCCCATGTCCAGGTAACTTAAACCATTAAATGGTTAAACCCTATAAGTTTAAGTATTTAACCCCATAATCCCATAGCCAATAAGCCATAAACATAACCTAATTTGGTGATTCTCATTCCATTTCGACCGACGGGCCTTTTGGCTTCTGCCCTTCTCTTGGCTCTTGGTCTCTCGCTCTAGCAGTGGCCTCTAGGCATTTAGGGCTAGGACTTAGGTGAGGGTCGCGAGGTGACCGACAAGCGGCATCCAAGCAATGGCAGTCTGGCAGAGGAGAGAAGTAGCTAGCAATGCCAGGTGGTGATAGGGGAGAGGACTCACGACATGCGGCGAGCCGGCGATAGCTTCGATCTTGTAAGTTTGCCTTGATCTTTTTTTTTGATTTTTCTCTCAATAGAGAGTCAAAGATAGACAAGGGTTGGAGTCTGAGACTGTCAAGGGGGTGCTAGGTGGGGTGGGTCAATGGTCGTGGGTCTCCTTCCTCCTCCACTGCCCATTGCATCCGAGATCCTCATGTCATCCATGATCTCAAATGTGGCCATGGCTGGTCCATCCATGGGTCTTCTTCCTGCTCCACCACCACCTTTGCATCCGAGATCCTCATATCCTCCATGATCTTGGATGTGGCCATGCCGGATGTGCCTTTTGCCGGCTCCCACCGGCCACCGGTCCCAAACCTTAGGGTGATGCGGCCTCCGTCCGCGCCCTCCCCTCCCTCCCTAGTAGTTCCATAGACTTAGGTGACTCTCTATTTAAGTGGTCCGAGCACTCAGTAGTCCCAAGTCCCATGATTAAATTTTTTTAAGCTGCCTATCATGTTTTATTATTTTTAATCTTTTGATGTATTGTATTAGATTTTATCATTTTGAACGTGTGCTGACTACTGACCATATTGATTTATTTAAATTATTGGTTTATAGGAAAATAATGGAATCAACGAATACCATTATTAATAATTTGGATGATGATGAAGTTCCTGAAGCTCTTCCTACTAAAAATACTAAAAGAGAAACATCAAATGTATGGAAATATTTCTCAAAAATTGGTAAAGATAAAAAGGGAATTGAAAGGGCTGCTTGCAATCATTGTAAAAAACAATATGCAGTTGATAGTAATCCTAAAACTTGCATCAATTATGGGACTTCACATTTATCTCATCATATCTCAAGCTGTAAAGAAATTAAATATCAAGATGTGGGTCAAATGCTCTTTGATCAAGACAGCAAAATGAGATCAAGAAAGATAAATCAAAAGGTTCATCATCATATGCTAGCAGAAGCTATAATTCAGCATGATTTGCCTTTTTCTTTTGTTGAATATGAGAAGATTAGGGCTTGGGCAAAATACTTAAATCCACATGTAGTGATGCATTCTAGGAATACTGTTATATCTGATATCCAAAATGTTTATATCAAAGAGAAGGAGAAGCTTAAGCAAGTCATGGCTAAGATTTCTAATAAAGTGTGTTTAACTTCTGATGTATGGACGGTATTTACTACAGAGGGTTATATTTGTTTAACTGCCCATTTTGTTGATGAAAATTGGAAATTATGTAGTAAAATTCTCAACTTTTGTCGTATGAAACCTTCATACATTGGAGCTGAATTACAAGTAACCGTATTTGATTGTTTGAAACAATGGAGAATAGATAAAAAGATTTTTTCTTTTACATTGGATAATGCTTCTGCTAATGATAATACACAAGTTATATTGAAAAATCATCTCTATTTGCAAAATAGCTTGTTGTGTGATGGTGAATTCTTTCATGTGCGGTGTTTTGCTCATATATTAAATCTTATTGTTCAAGAGGGCAAAAAGTAGCCAGTGAAGTATTATTTAAAATTAGAGAGAGTGTCAAGTATATGAGAGGATCAGATGGGAGGATGATCAAATTTCAAGAATGTGTTCAGCAAGCTAACATTGACATAGGAATTGGTTTAAAGTTGGATGTGTCAACTAGATGGAATTCAACATACTTGATGCTTGAGAGTGCAATCAAATATCAAAAGGTTTGTGATATTCTTTAGGTGATTTATAGGAATTATAAATATTATCCAATAGATGAAGAGTGGAGGAGAGGAGATAATGTGTGTGAATTCTTGGATCCATTTTATGAGAGTACAAAGATGATCCTAGGTTCATCTTATCCAACCTCCAACTTGTATTTTATGCATGTTTGGAAAATTGAATGTATGCTAAATAAGAACTTAGGCAATAATGATAAGCTAATAAGGGAGATGGCTACTAGGATGAAAGAAAGTTTGACAAATATTGGAAGGATTATAGTACGGTGCTTGCTTTTGGAGCTATTCTTGACCCACGAATGAAATTTGATTTCTTAAAATTTTGTTATACAAAGTTTGATCCTTCAACTTTCCAAGAGAAGGTAAAATAATGTGAAGGAGAAGTTGGAGAAGATTTTTGGAGAATATGCAAGCAACTTCAATGTACCAAGTGCTTCTCCATCATCCAATGAGTCCATCTTGTTGCATAAGCCAGGTGGAAGTGGGAGTGGAATTAGCCACAAAACATAAAAAATCTTCAATGTAAGTTTTTCTAGTTATATATTAATTATTATATCTTATTTGTTTCATTTATATTTTGTCCATATATTCAAAATATTATAGGAGTTTAAAATATTTCAGAATGAAAATGTTGTTGACACTGGCAAATGCAAAATGGATATTTATTTGGATGAAGCAAAACTTGATTATGACCACTATGATGATTTGGATGTCCTCAATTATTGGAAGACTAATGCTAAATGATTTCTTACTCTTTTTATCATGGCATGTGATGTATTGAGCATTCTAATTACTACAGTGACATCAAAATCTACTTTTAGTATTGGTGGTCATGTTCTAATCAAATATAGAAGTTCTACCCTTCTAAAAAATATCCAAATTCTAATTTACACTCAAAATTGATTGCATGGCTTTGTTCCAAATCCTGATGGTAATGTTTCCTTTATTCTTGTTATATATTCTTTACAATCTTTATTCATTAATTTATTTTTAGAATTGATTATCTAATACTTTGATTGATTTTTCATTGATTGTGAATTTTAGATGAAGATGATAGCAGTGCTGGCCTTGAGACATCAAAAGTGGATTCAAATATGCTTCAAGAAGATGAATTTGTAGAGGAATAGCTTGTTTGATTTGATGTTGTTTTTTGTACCATGGATAATGCATTTGACTATTTGAGTTTGATGTTCTTTCATTTGATTATGGATACTATATTTGACTATGGATAATACATTTAACTACTTTATTACATAACATCAGTGGACCTGTGAAAATTAGGTAAAATCATGTAAACAACAGTGTTCACTAATACCTGTTCATGTCATTTACATAACATCAAGTCCATCCTTGTTCACTAGTTTCAAGTAGCATTAATTCAAGAAAAGATTAACTGTCGGTCAAGCTGAGGGCTTATGAGTTTTGCTTTCTCATTCTAATGTCAGCTATGCCCTTCAGTCCCATCTTTAAAGCTATTTTCCTGAAAAGTGCTCGGGGCTTGTCAATGCCAATTGAATTGAGTTGAATTGAATGACAAAACTGGTTGCCAGGTCAATGAGCGTGGTTTTATCTCTTCCTATTTCATGGATTGAATTGTAATAACCAAGCCATTAGCCAGTAGCCATGCATGAATGTTAGTGCTTCCTTAATGCTCGAGTTAATTTTTTCAATAAAATCTTCAACCTGTTAAAAAAATAAGAAGGAAGAAAGAAAACCAAATTAAAATATACTAATTATGAGCAAAGAGCTTAGGCTAGAAAAGAAAAACAAAAAAGAAAAAATAAGTGGACTGGCCCAACCCTAACCCATAGCCCACGTGGGCTAGGACCGAGCCGAGTTTTTACTACCCATTTTAACAAGTGGGCCAAGCTCGACCCGGCCCACATATTCACAATCCATTGGGCTAGGGCCGGGCTAGCCCACTTTGCCAGCTTTATTAGTAATCCAAAATTAATGCATGTAGATATGCTGATTATTGTGCCACATATTGTTTAGGATTGTGATATAGTGTTACACCCTAGTGACATATAAGCATTAAAAAATGCATCAAATGAGCCACAAGAAGAAAAAAGATCTATAGAGATCTTTTTTTCCTTCCCATGGATTTGGGCTAGGTGGTGTTTAGTGTTGGAAAATGTGTCCTAAAGCTAATCATCTAAGTTGTAGATGATTGGAACCTATATATGAATTATCTAATAAGAATAGTTATTTGGCTGGTTCATCATAAAAGTTCTATCTTTCTTAAATGAACTCCTAAATTATGATGAAGTTCTTAGAACCACAATCAATCGATAAAGAAGGATTTATCGGATGGTTCTTAAACTAATTACGATCAAATGATAAGTTATTAACAAGGATGATAACTTATCGAGTGTAGATCGCTGTATGCCATATGCATTG
>QRFJ01000225.1:1164031-1189087 GCA_006176705.1 Cocos nucifera | reverse complement strand
TCAAGTCATAATTATAATTATCTAACTAAATCTTTGACTCTCTATAGAAAAATATCCGCATCCAATCCATTAGGCACGTATCCTAGAACACACATAGACTGATTGGATCCAATTATAAAGATTGGCTCAGGAACTACAAAATAGTTTTGGGTTTCGAGAAGTTAACCCATGTATTGGACCATGACCTTCCACCTTACCAGCCCACCATCTATTGAACAGAGAGTGTCTCTAAAAAAAATGGATAGACGAAAGATATAAGGCCAGATATTATATGTTGGGCTCGATGTCTGATGAGCTCCAGCGCCAACATGAAGGATATCGGGACTGCTCGCCAAATGGTTGCTCATCTGTAGGAGATGTTTTGGTGAACAGAGTCGCGCAGCCAAATATCAGTCATGAGACTTTTTAGGCTAAGATACGTGATGGGCAGTCAGTCCAAGATCACTATCTGACAATGATCAAGGACATGAAGGAGCTTGAGAAGCTCGGTGTGAAGTTAGACTTGGATCTGCCGAATGATGTTATTCTACAATCCTTGACTGATGCATATGGGCAATTCATCATGAATTACCACATGCATAAACTTCAAAATTTCTTAGCCGAATTAATGAATATGCTGGTTACCGCTGAGCTTTCTATAAAAGATTCTAAAGGCTCAGTTCTTGCTATGGAACGGACTTCTTCCAAAAGAAAGTCTTATGGAAAGAAAAAGAAGTCTGCGAAAAAGCAGAAGGTAGAATGAGCAAAGAAGAAGAAGGTAGAATCGAGGAAAAAGGCCAATGTCAAAGAAAAGTATTTTCATTACAACAGCGACGGCTATTGAAAGTGGAACTGCCCTATTTACCTAGCCATCCTGAAGAATAAGAAGGAAGATCCTTCTGGAGGTATGCTTGTTATTGAGTCTAACCTTACGGTTTCTCTCTGTATCCAGTTGGGTGCTTGACTCTGGTTCTAGTGCCTCATCTGTGCACTTTCATGCAGATCTTGAGGATAGCAGGAGCTGAGGGATGGAGACATGATCCTACGCATCGTAAACCAATTTATTTAGAAATTTTATTTTTAAATAAATTAGCTCCCACTATTTTCTCAAATCCCTACACTTTCTCTGTAGAGATGCAAAAATCTTCACGATTAATGATTTCTAGTGGGTGGTGCGGTCTCACCAACTGACTCATCACCTCACCTAACAGTTATTGGTGATGGGTTAGCCAATGAGTGAACAACTCTTGTTCAATGATTCTCTAATCATGGTGCACCCAAATTTGGTCTCTAATTCATGAATCTCACCATATCCGAAATATTGATCCACTCCTTAATTAAGTCAGATCCACCATTTGCACAGACTGGGTTTCTAATTGAGTCTCTCACCGTATCCAAAATATTGAGCCCAACTCATCCTCCACCCATAGCATCCAACGCCTAATAGACATGATTGCGTCTTTCCGATGCAATTGAGCCACTATATCCAGTCGAGAATAATCAATCCCGAGAAGGGCCCGCACATCTACAATGGTGGAAGACCTCAGACTTAATCTTTTCTTAGGAAGAATTGATTCAGGTCTCATTAAACTAGACTTTTCATAGTCATAACAATTATGACTAACCTAGTGGCATGGATTAGCTCGGATTATTGACCACTTCATATCAGAACTGTGTCAACAGATATGGCCAGGTAAGTGAGACTGATGGAAGAAATATGCCATTAACTCATACAAGAACGCATTCATGTCGAGTAGCTTCCAATTAAAAATCAGTCGGTCGTATGTGCCAAACTTATCTTAGACACCAAATTGTTAAGTCAGAATCAATTGGGTTAGCCTACAATCCAGACTCTAACCTCTGAGCCTAATTAGGTCTTGCTTGATCGTGACTCGATCTTGACCCAAACTTAATCCTATTAGGCTGATCAATTTAAGCATTATCGATCCCATCTAACCAACTCTTGATTCGATTTGATCAACCGCTTAGACCTAATTGAGCTACCCAAGCCCGAACCCAGTATTATGAATATGTCTTAGATCTAAAATTCTCAATTTTAGACCTAATTGATATTCCATAATCTTAATTTTTAATTAAGTAGGGTTCATAAATAAAATATGCACAATAAATCTTAGGGTTTCGGGATCTAGGGCTTTGCAGAAAGTAAGTTTTGGGTTTCTGATTAAGGACGAACACGCAGCACCTCTACACATCATAAGAACATCCCATCGAATGGAAAGAGAGGGCCTTTAAATCCTTCTTCATTCTTATGACCGGACGGCCAAGAGGAACGTCTTAATCAGGAACATGCAATACTACAAAATAGTTTTAGATCTATATCATATATCTCATATACAAATTAGATCTAATCATGGCATATTTTGCATACATCTCATGTATCGAATCATGTATATTTTCAGATCTAAATTATCTCATAATAATCTAAAAAATTAGATTTAAATTGATCTAATTAAAATAAATTCTAATCTAGATAATTATGTAGAACTATTTTACAACTAGTCCAGACATGCATCTATCATATCTCATATGATATTTAAAATTAAATAATTTTTATTTACTATTTTTCAGATGTCATTATAACCATTATAATATCAAAAAATAGTAAATAAATAGATCTAAAATATGATTTAATCAGATTAAATCAAAAACATGCAAGACTATTCTATAGAACTATTCTATTTTAGAACTAGTCATGCATATTTTCTAATCTTAGATCTAAATTATTTAATTTTAATTTTTTCTTATTTTAGATCTAATTACATCTTATGTAATATCTAAAATCACTTATTTTTTAATTAAAATAAATTTAAAATCAAATCTAAATACTTTTAGAATCTTGGCTTTGATACCAGTTGAAGGAAAATCCTAATTTTTCGGATCAGATTCGTTCAGATCTGATCAGATCAAGAGATATATTTCAAAAAAAATTTTCGTTGATTCTAATCAGATCTGAGATATTTTAGATCTAATTATTAATATTTTAAAAATAAAATAAAATCTAAATAAATTAAATTTAATTTAATTTATCTTGATATGGGTAATCCTATTACCCGTTGATGATCCTGTATGCAGTAGAAGATTCTGGATCTAGCCACGCAAGTGCCTGGCCTCTATCGGTATCAACTCAGGCTGGATCTGAAGATCTTCTTCATTTCTATCATGTTTTCAGAGATCAGATCTTCAAAACTTCTTTCGAAGATCAGCAGTCGTCCTTTGCAGCAGTGCAGCCTTTTAGCTTTCACTCATCTTTTTTTGATCTGGATCGTACCAACCAAGCTCCTAAACTCTTTTGGACGTGGAGAGAAGAGGGAGAAGGTGGGGTTGGCATAGAGGAAGAGGGGAGAGGCAGTCTTGAGGTGTGGGGTTTGAATTTCTCAAACTTTCAATCACAATCTGGGTTGGGCGCAGGGTCTTATTTATAGATTGTCTGTGATCCAACTTCTCTTCTTTCCAATCAATCATAACTCTTTATGAAATTAGATCTAAATCTGATTGATGGGAATAGAGTCCCCTAAATTTTTCCTTAGAGGATGCCTAAGACCAGTCAAAGTTGATTCTTAGGAGAACTCTAATTGGAATCCAAAAAAGAGATGGAGTCCCTGTCCAATAGGGACTCCTAGGCACCTCCAACTTCGGTACATGCCAAGGATGACGTGCGCCCTCCTCTTTGTCAGGTTCTGGTAGGGGGATAGGCCCCCACCAGCTCTCCAATAGGTGCATGACATGTGGTCAAAAGTCAAAGTATCAATGGTCAATATTTGACCAGTCAAAGGTAGACTTTTGACCAAAGTCAAAGAACAAGAAATGGCAGGTGACCAAAAATGAAAGGTAATGTCTTACAAAATAAGACAATATTTTCTGACTTGGACAACCTCTAGTTAGATCATATGAAGGCCTTTGATTGAGCACAAACTTCTTTGGCTCAGTCAGGACAACTAATTTATGATAGCAAAAGAAGAATGTTAGGTTCAATCGAGTGCTAGCACAATTTTCTTGAATCTAATTGAATCTCATTCAAATCAATTGAACTAGATCAGTTCAATTGATGATCACCAGATTCAAACCCTTGTTTGTGTGACCCAGTTAGGATTCAGTTCTGTATGGTAATGGGATATGTCATGATCTCTATATCATCGACATCATCGAAACTTCTTTCGATGGATCAGAACTCTTCTGATTCGAACAGCTAGAATGATCGATCATCTAAATCATTCTAATTGCTCCCAAAATTCATCAGTGATACCTAGCAGTATATGGTGGCAACCCATCAGAGCTGAATGCGAACCTCTTGGTGCAGCTACCTATGTGATTAAGTTCTTCTATCTTGAGCCCCGATCAGATTAGGGTTAAGGTGAACTCGTCAAACCCTAGTCTCTATCATATGATGTAATCATTCGATTCAAGTCCGATGTGAAAATCTAAATAGAAACTCTTTCTATTATTTCACTCTACCATGGCCATAGACTTCTGAACTTGATTCTCATGATCATCATAGGGCTGCTCCTCTACCACCGAGGTAGATAGATTCCATCTTGATGCTATTCAGTTCCTATAATGAACATGCTATAGCCAATATACACTTCAAGATTTCATATGGCTAGAAGATCGAGTAATGGTATAGTCAAACTATAACACCCTCAAGGTGAACTACCGATACACCTCAGATCAAAGAATCAGACACACCACTGCAGCATCGAGTCAGTCATCGACGAGAAGGTAGACTTTCTAATGATTACTCGAGGTGGTCACGCTCAGTGCCCTTATTCTCTAACGAGTATCTGTACTCTCGCTCTGGTGTCTCCACACCGTAGACTCAAGACTCATCTACTAAAGAGAAGCGATTGTACACCAACCTTTCAGATTAATCACCATCCTCGTGATGATCCTATGGTCGGAAGCATTTTATGAGTTAATAATGATTATTCATGTCTTAAATTTTCAACTCTTAAAAATATGAATTATCATTACCATTAACTCAAAGGATGTATCACAGACACTAAATACACATATGTGATAGAAAATAATCCATTTTCTTGATATTAGTCAAAATTATAATTTTGCTCCTAGAAGTGTATTATAAGTGTCAGCCAATTCTGGCTTCTAGGGCATATATATCTAATAATTAAAGCTCGGAGGAGATCTTATCTCCAACTGAGGTTGAAGGAGATCTTATCTCCTGTTGACGTTGAAGTTGAAGCTCAGGAAAGATCATATCTCCAGTCGAGGTTGAAGTTGAAGTTGAAGCTCGAAAAAGATCTTATCTCCAATCGAGGTTGACGTTGAAGTTGAAGCTCGGGAGAGATCTTATCTCATCTCCAGTTGAAGTTGAATGTTGAAAGTTGAAGCTCGAGAAAGATCTTATCTCCAATCGAGGTTGACGTTGAAGTTGAAGCTTGGAAGAGATCTTATCTCCGATCCTAGATTCCCACGCTTGTTGCTTGTGGTGGACGTCGAGCTCGTTGTGGACGTCGGGCTTATTCTGATCATCGAACCTGATCCTCTCTTGCAAACTGGGATAAGATTCTACCTTTCGCATTTGACGTAGTCAGGTTATCGTGAAAAATATGGGTAAGGATTCTCCACCGAGCTTTCTTCTTCTCCACATCTTTGATCTACGAGGTTTCGACTTTTGCTCATGTTAGGACGAGGTTCTTCTCCTATTTCTAACAGACTGTAAGGATGCATTAGGATCGTTGTCGGAGCCTCTCTTCTCATCTCATCTAAAATAAACGAGACCTTCAACTTGCTCATGTTAGGATGAGGTTCTCCTCCTATTCCTAACATGATAATAGGAGCACTGACGGACCGTTGAATGGGCCTCTTTCTTCCTCCTATCTTAAATAACTGGAGGTCTTTGACTTGCATACATTAGAATGAGATTCTCCTCCTATTTCTAACGAGCTATAGGAGCACATAAGGACTATTATCAGGATCTCTCCTCTCATCTCGTCTAAAATGAACGAGGCCTTCGACTTGCTTATGTTAGGATGAGATTCTCCTTTTGTTCGTAACATGACAATAGGGGCACAGATGAGCCATTGAATGGGCTTCTCTCCTCCTCCTATCTTAAATAATCGGAGGTTTTCGACTTTGCTCATATTAGAATGAGGTTCTCCTCCTATTCCTAACAGACTGTAAGGACATATAAGGACCATTGTCAGGGTCTCTCCTCTCATCTCATCTAAAATGAATGAGGCCTTCGACTTTGCTCATGTTAAGAAGAGGTTCTTCTCCTATTCCTAACGGATCGTAGGGGCACATAAGGGCCGTTGTCAGGATCTCTCCCCTCATCTTGTCTAAAATGAACGAGACTTTCGACTTGCTCATGTTAGGATGAGGTTCTTCTTCTATTTCAAATATGGCAATAGGAGCACAGATGGACCATTGAATGGATCTCTTCCCTTCTTCTATCTTAAATAATCAAAGATCTTCGATTTTGGTCACGTTAGGATGAGGTTCTCCTTCTATTCCTAACGGATTATAGGGGCATATAAGGGTCATTGTCAGGACCTCTTTCCTCATTTTGTCTAAAATAAATGAGACCTTCGACTTTGCTCACGTTAGGATGAGGTTCTCCTTCTATTCCTAACGGACTGTAGGGGCACATAAGGATCGTTGTCAGGGCCTCTTCCCTCATCTCGTCTAAAATGAACGAGGCCTTCGACTTGCTCATGTTAGGATGAGGTTCTCCTCTTGTTTCTAACATAACAATAAGGGCATAGATGGGCCTGTTGAATGGGCCTCTCTTCTCCCTCCTATCTTAAATAATCGGAGGTTTTCAATTTTTGCTCATGTTAGGATGAGGTTTTTTTTCTATTTCTAACGGACTGTAGGGGCACATAAGGGCCGTTGTTAGGGCCTCTTTCCTCATCTTGTCTTAAAATGAATGAGGCCTTCGACTTGCTCATGTTAGGACGAGGTTCTCCTCCTAGTTCCTAACATGGCAATAGGAGCATAGATGGACCATTGAATGGACCTCTCTCCTCCTTCTTCTCCTCCTATTTCTAATGCACTGCAAGGGCACAGAAGGACCGTTGTCAGGGCCTCTTCCCTCATCTCATCTAAAATGAACGAGGCCTTTGACTTGCTCATGTTAGGATGAGGTTCTCCTCCTATTCCTAACATGGCAATAGGAACATAAATGGATCGTTGAATGGGCCTCTCTTCTCCACCTATCTTAAATAATCGGAGGTCTTCAACTTTGCTCACGTTAGGACGAGGTTCTCCTCCTATTTCTAATGGACTGTAGGGACACATAAGGGCCATTGTTAGGGCCTCTTCTCTTATCTTATTTAAAATGGATGAGGCCTTCGACTTACTCATGTTAGAACAAGGTTCTCCTCTTATTCCTAACATGACAATTGGGGCACTAATGGGCCGTTGAATGGGCCTCTCTCTCCTTCTCCTATCTTAAATAATTAGAGGTCTTCGACTTGCTTATGTTAGGACGAGGTTCTCCTTATGTTCCTAACATGACAGTAGTGGCATAGATAAGCCATTGAATGGACATCTCTCCTCCTATCTTAAATAATCGGAGGTCTTCGACTTGCTTATGTTAGGATGAGGTTCTCCTTCTATTTCTAACAAGGCCATTTTCGATTGCTTTTTTTCTGTCATCATATAGTTTTTGCACCAAAAAATCATAATATTGAAATGAAGAAGTTTTATTGAAGAAAAATTGCTGATAGTACATCTTCAAAAATTTTAAGATTGTGGGAGCGTTGTTCCATCGAATTTCTTCAGACGATAAGTTTCAAGCTGGATAATCTCCTTTATTTCATACGGGCCTTTCCAATTCGGGACAAGCTTTTCCTAACTCTGAGGCTGAGAGATGACGGCTCGTCGAAGTACTAAGCCCCCTAGAGATAGCATTGATGATGCCGAAAGACGACCGATCTTCTTGTTATTTCTTCCACCTTGGTGGTTCTAGCTGCGGTAGCATCCTCGATTGATCTTCTCTTGCTTCAGACTGACGTTTGAGAAATCGATCCAGTTGACCTCTCCTATTGAGCTCCTCGATCTTATCTTAGAGTTGAATGCATTCTTCAGTATCATGATCGTGATTATGATGATACAAACAGTACTTGCTTTGATTATGCTTATTTAGAGGAGATCATAATTCTTCTAATCTTGGTAGTTGATTCTTAATTTCCATCTGAACTTGAGTTTTAGAAGCATTAAGGAAGGCATAGTTGTGAAATCTTTTGAGGGAAGAAATTTTTCGCATCCTTCTATCTGGGCTTCTTTAATGATGAGCTCGAAGAGGAGTTTGGGCTCGCTTGCACTCAGGGGGAGTTCGTGAATGCAATCGAACTTCATTCAACCTTCTACTAGTAATGCTGAAAAACTTCATTCGGCCCTTTCTGATATTCATTAGGGAATCCAAACTTCGGTGTGGATGTCGGTTACTGACAAAGTAAACTACAAACTAATGACTCATCAGGTCAAAAAAGAAAATCATACCCAACTTCAATGCTGAGTATTAGTTTCTTGCTGCTCCCATCAAGATAGATAAAAAAGCTCAGCATAAGATGGCATCTGGTGCACCATAGAGCAGCATCATAGTCCAGAAGGCCTCTAAGTGATCGATCGGATCAGAGGTTCTATCGTAGCTTTCAAATCGAGAGAAGCTCGAAGTTCAGTAGAATAGGCTCTTGCATAATTTGGGGAGAGAAAGGAGGATCGGTGTGGACGTTGTCATGGTGAGCCAGGGTGACATGGCCGAGATCCTCAATCTATCGATATCTCTCATAGTTTTTTATCAAGGACGTCATCTCAATCGCAGACCTTGGAAGGCTTTCAGCTGTAGATGGAAAAGATTTCTTTCAGAGAAGAATTACGATCCAAACAAGGATCCTTTGCTCTCTATTTCTTCTTTCCAGGGGCGACGGGTATGCTAGCCTAAGTGCTCTTTCTTGGAATCAATTTCTGACATCCTGATGGCAGATTTTTTGGTAGAATCACCATCGAAGACTGCCACATGGCCTACACCATCTCGATGAGGCCTTGAACCTACTGCATCAGTAGATTAAACTACTCTGAATCTACCATGATCGTCGATGAAGGAGGAGATTGAAGTACCAACACTGAAGCTAGAATAGGTGGATCTGATGGTAAAAGCGGTAGATCTCCTGATAGTCACCTTTTTTAGAGGCATTTTTTGGAATTCAGAGAGAGGATGAAGATGGACTTTGGAGAAGAAGCTCCATAGGATTGATTGAGCACTTCTTTAAGAATGAGGGTACCTCAAAAATAGAGAATCTTTCTCTAGCACCAATCCTATTGGTAAAGAATCTGATCAACGTTAGATCGAGCTGGAGCCGAGGAAGATGAGGCCGCTGTCAGTGATCTACAAAATAAAGTTTCGTTCGAAGTCGGTGGTGGTGGCTCCGACAGGACCCTCCGACGATCAAGTCAGCTTTTCTGACCAATAGAAAGGAGTGCTCAGAAAAGAGTTCGGCAGAGTTTCGAAAAAGAAAAGAGAGCTTAGAGAAAATATATCTGAAGGATCTCTTTTTATAGACAGAGTTTGATTAATAGTGATGGCCATACCGTCCGATAGTGGACTGCTCGGGATCATGTGAGATTCAGTACGGAGAGAGAAAGATGTCTCCTATGGCAGACTGATAGTGACAGTCGTAGCAGTTTGATAGTGGGCCGCTCGGAGCTGCATGGAGTTTGCTATGGAGAGAGGGATGTCGTCTGTGGTAGACTAATAGTGATCATTCATTGAGATTTGATAGTCAAAGTTCGGAGGAAGCAGATGTTGGTTGGTGAAGAGCTTTGACATACATCGATTTCAGAGGAGTTCAGACTCCTAAAGGGAGTACATCTGGAGGGGATCATCTAGGAGAAATACTACTTAAAATCTAAAAGTAATCCACTGGAGGAATTCAGATGAAGTTTGATTGAAGGAGAAGTCCGAAAGAAATTTGGCTCCTATAGGAATCCGACTAAAGAAGAGGTCCGAAAGGAGTTTGGCTTCTGTAGGCATCCGACTGAATGAGAGATTCGAAAGAAGTTTGGCTCCTGTAGGCATCCGATTGAAGGAGAGATCCAGAAGAAGTTTGGCTTTTGAAGGAGTCCGACTGAGAAAAAAGTTTGAAAGGAGTTTGACTCTTGTAGGCATCCATCTGAAGAAGAGATCCGAAAGAAGTTCGGCTCCTGAGGGAGTCTGATTGAGGGAGAAGTCTGAGAGGAGTTTGGCTCCTATAGGCATCCGTCTGAAGGAGAGATTCGTAAGAAGTTTGGCTCCTGTAGGCATCTGACTGAAGAAGAAGTCTGGAAGAAGTTCAACTCCTGGAGGAACTTGACTGAAGGAGAAGTCTGAAAGAAGTTTGACTCTTATAGAAATTCGATTAAAGAAGAAATTCAAAAGGAGTTCGACTCTTGGAGGAACTTGATTGAAAGAGAGATTCGGAAAGAGTTTAGCTCCTGTAGAAATCTGACTGAAGGAGAAGTCCGAAAGAAGTTTAGCTTCTGGAGGAACTTGACTGAAGGAGAGATCCAGAAGGAGTTTGGCTCCTGTAGGCATCCGACTGAAGGAGAGATCCGAAAGAAGTTTGGCTCTTAGAGGAGTCCGATTGAGGGAGAGGTCTGAAAGGAGTTTGGCTCCTGAAGGAGTCTGACTGAAGGAGAGGTCCGAAAGGAGTTTGGCTTCTGTAGGCATCCATCCGAAGGAGAGATCCGGAAGAAATTTAGCTCATGAAGGAGTTTGACTGAGGAAGAGATCTGGAAGGAGTTTGATCATTGGAGGAGTTTGGCTGGGGTTCGACCGCTGAGGAGTTCAGCCGGCTGAAGAAGTTCGGCTAAGGTTTGACCGTTGGAAGAGTTTGACTGAGGTTCGATCGCTGAAGGAGAATTTTCGATTGAAGCTCTTCTGTGATTACCAGTTGCATTATGCTAAGCATCAGGTTGAACTTTGGTGCGAGCAAGGTTTATCTCCAACATTGCCTTTGGATCCACACACACGTCCGATCTTTACAGGTGATCCATACGAGGCTACAACAAAATCGGAGGTTTGTTGAATGAAGATCCGCTCGAAGTGCTAGCTTCTCGTAGATCCCTCCGGATGGTTAATCTAAAATTTATTCTTCGAATCTCTTGGACACTCCAAGAGATGAAGAATAAAGAAAAAATCCAACCTTTGGATCTTCTAAAAATCAAAAATTAAATAGTTAAGAAAGATCCTAAGAGAAGACACATCTTCTCTTTTTAGAATATCAACCGTTGATGTCCTAAATGGATCTTCATACCTGGACAAGAGGAGACCTTCTCCTCTAGAATATTTTCACGCTTTCAGATCTCTTCCTCTCTGATTTTTCTCATAGAAAAATCATACATAAATTAAGAAGAAAGGATTATCAAAAGAATCCTAAGAGAAGACTATCTTCTCTTCACTTTCCTCACATCAGGACATGATCAAATCATGTCCAAAAAGATCACCATGCCCCAACTCCTTGGATCATCCTTCTAATGCCCTCTTTCTCTCTCTCTCATAGATTTTCATCATATAAAAATAAGAAGAAAATAATATGAAAGAAAAATTACAAGAGAAAATAATATTCTCTTACCATTGTCTTCATTAGGACATGAACTTTTCATGTCCTAATGAAACCCTTTTCTCCAAGGAAGTGGGCACCTCAAACCTCCATGCCAAAACCTCTCTTTCTCTTCTTTTTTCCATGGAAAACCTAAAGTTTTTGATGCCCCTCCTATCTAATAGGAGGCGCTACAAAATAAGGGAGACTAGATCAAATGACCTAGTCAAACATAGAAATAATGGGATATCCAACTCTTGGACGCTCCTTCCCCTATTTTTTCTGCATGGAGACTTGGAAACCATGCACAAACCCCAGAAAAAGGGCAACAAAAAATGAAGGTTGGGCATGGGTTTATTTCCATAGAGAGAGGAGGAGAGTTTTAACAAATTAAAACTCTAATTTAGTTTGACTCATTCAAACTAACTTCCATATTTGATCAAGTCAAATTTAAATCCAAAACCTGAGATTATGGGGCATGGAAAAGCTATCTTAGGCATGGAAAATCATGTAAAATTTTTTTGGAATTAATTAGTGGGTGTGAAGATTATTGCCATAAGAAAAGAAGAATCCTAGTCTAACTAGAATTCTCTTAAATAGAATAGGCTAAACCAAATTAAAACCTATTCTAATTAGATTTGAGTCAACCTAATAGGCTATCCTAATCTAATTAAAAGCCTAATTAAATTAGATTTAAATCATATTTAAATTTAATTTAATTTTTAATTAAATTAAAAATTAGTTGGACTCAAATCCTAGTCGAATAGGAACTTATTCTTTCTTGCAATTAGCTTATTCAATAAATCAATTAGACTTAATCTAATTAAATTTAAACTAATTTTAATTAAATATAATTTAATTAAATTTGATCTCAGCCTGATTGCTCAATCAGATTGAGCCAATTAGCAATTCAATTGCTAATCTAATTGCTAATCGATCTTTTTACAATACTTGCATTAGGTCAAATATCTATTACATTGAATGTTTGACCTTAGAATAATTCTTAGTCTTAATTTAATTAAATCTAAACTAATTTTAATTAAATAAAATTTAATTAAATTTAATCTTAGTCTGATTGCTCAATCAGATTGAGCCAATTAGCAATTCAATTGCTAATCGATCTTTTTACAACACTTACATTAGATCCAATAAATTAATTAGACTTAATCTAATTAAATTTAAATTAATTTTAATTAAATATAATTTAATTAAATTTAATCTTAGCCTGATTGCTCAATCAGATTGAGCTAATTAGCAATTCAATTGCTAATCCAATTGCTAATCGATCTTTTTACAACACTTGCATTAGGTCAAATATCTATTGCATTGAATGTTTGACCTTAGAATGATTTTCAATCATCGCTTAACCATCTGATTAGGTTACAACCTCTTATGTGTGTGACCCTATAGGTTCAAACCTAAGTCGATAGTATAGAAATTAATTCATGTACTAATCGAAGTAACCATCTAGTAATGATTCTCGACTTTCGGATAGGTTGAATGTATGCAAAGCAACATTTTTAGAACTCTGGCCCATGGTTATCGTATAATTCATCCCTATGATCAATAATGCTCAAGACGACTTCGAGTACGCTGTCCACATTCATATAAGTTATCTCTATTGTGTCTCAAAATTTTATAAATTTTGTGACTCCTCAGGAAGATTATCCAGGTCTAGATTTTGCTAAATTGAAATACAACGAGATATTCTCTTTCTGAAGTTAATCAGAAGTGGTCAATCCCATCTTGACTCACATACCGACTTTATAAATATTTAATTCACTACTATAAAAAAGGACTATGGCAGCGGTTCGTAACCGCTGCCATAGTCTAAAAAATCGTTACCATAGGCTATGGCAACAGTTTTCTAACCACTGCTACTGCGATCGTCGTCGTAGCTCTATGACAGTGGTTGTTTGAACCACTGTCATAGATAGCCTATTATAGTAGTTTATAAATCACTACAATAGATCGATCTATAGCAGCGATTATGTAATCACTGCCATAGTTAATCTATAGCAGTGGTTACATAACTACTGTCATAGATAATTCATAGGTCTAATGCAGTGGTTGACACCATTTGCACCAGAGATCTATGGTAATGATTGACAAAGATATGGCAGTAGTTATAAAATTGCTGCCATAGATCTTGAATAATTAAAAAAATATTTTTTTTAATTTTTTATATATTTTATCTAATAAATATAGATATATAACATAAGAAAATATAATAAACATAAAAATTATTCTGAAATACTAAAATTTTATTATCAAATAAAATTAATTATAATATTTTTTAAAAAAAATAAAATACATCAAAAGTTTTTTAAACCTACATCATCCTCATCATCATCGGGAGCTGGAGCCGGAGTTGGAGTTGGAGCTGGAGCTGCAATCGGAGCTAGAGCTAGAATACGGACCAACATATCCTCGAAGCTCGTGACTCCAAAATACGTGCTGAGCATCGACATCATGTCTCTCACGATGTCCTTCAGATGAGATGCATGCTCCTCAGCCCGATCTGCCCATATCGCAGCATGATCTGCCCACATCGCAGCATGATCTACCCATGCCAACGCTTCCTCAAGCTCCTTCCGACTGATGACACCGAAAGTCTATGAAGAGATGCTTGCCTCAGACTAGTAGCTCGTCGGCGTGTGTCCGGGCCCACATCAGATCCTCCTAAAGTGCTCAGGCCTCAAGATCTGAGATAGCTCGTCGGCATGTGACCGAGCGACCGAGTCAACCTGAAGGCCTCGTTCATAAAGAATGAGATGGGGGGAGAGGCCAGCGGCCCTTATGTGCCCCCACAGCCCATTAGAAATAGGAGGAGAACCTCGTCCTAATGCGAGCATCAACCTCGGCTAGAGATAAGATCTCTCCCGAGCGACCGAGTCAACCTCGGTTAGGAACAGGAGGAAGACCTTGTCCTAACGCGAGCAGCAACCTCAGCTAGAGATAAGATCTCTTCCAAGCGACCGAGTCAACCTCGGCTAGAGATAAGATCTCTTCCGAGCGACCGAGTCAACCTGAAGGCCTCGTTCACAAAGAACGAGATGGGGGGAGAGGCCAGTGGCCCTTATGTGCCCCCACAGCCCGTTAGGAACAGGAGGAGAACCTCGTCCTAACGCGAGCATCAACCTCGGCTAGAGATAAGATCTCTCCGAGCGAGCGACCGTTGACAACCTCGGCTAGAGATAAGATCTCTCCCGAGCGACCGTGAACAACCTCGGTTAGGAACAGGAGGAGAACCTCGTCCTAACGCGAGCACAACCTCGGCTAGAGATAAGATCTCTTCCGAGCGACCGAGTCAACCTCGGCTAGAGATAAGATCTCTCCCGAGCGACCGTTGACAACCTCGGCTAGAGATAAGATCTCTTCCGAGCGACCGAGTCAACCTGAAGGCCTCGTTCACAAAGAACGAGATGGGGGGAGAGGCCAGTGGCCCTTATGTGCCCCCACAGCCCGTTAGGAACAGGAGGAGAACCTCGTCCTAACGCGAGCATCAACCTCGGCTAGAGATAAGATCTCTCCCGAGCGACCGACCTCGTTAGGAACAGGAGGAGACCTCGTCCTAATGCGAGCAACCTCGGCTAGAGATAAGATCTCTCCGAGCGACCGACAACCTCGGCTAGAGATAAGATCTCTCCTCGAGAAGTCAACCTCGGCTAGAGATAAGATCTCTCCCGAGCAACCTCGGCTAGAGATAAGATCTCTCCCGAGCGACCGGACAACCTCGGTTAGGAACAGGAGGAGAACCTCGTCCTAATGCAAGCAACAACCTCGGCTAGAGATAAGATCTCTCCCAAGCGACCGTTGACAATCTCGATTAGGAACAGGAGGAGAACCTCATCCTAACGCGAGCAAAGTCAAAGTTAGGAATAGGAGGGGAACCTCGTCCTAACGGGAGCACTCGCACCAATCTCGGCTGCAGGAGATAAGAACTCCCTCGAGCAATCGGACCGACCCCGACTGCAGAGCTTCAACTTCAACCTCGGTTAGATAAGACCTCCCTTGAGTGCCCAGTACAACCTCGACTAGAAAAAGCAACCGTGTCAACCTCGCTGGAGAACTTCAACTTTTATCAGAGAAGATCTCTCCCGAGCCGCGACAATCGATCGAGACAACCTCGACCAGAGATAAGATCGGAGACAACCTCGTCCTAAGATCAGATCTCTCCCGAGCGTCCGTATTAACCTCGACTGCAGGAGATAAGATCCCTCCGAGGCAACCTCGGCTGCTGGAGACAATATCGCCTCCGAGGAGCTCAACCTTCGACCTCGACCGTAGGAGACGAGATCCACTTCAACCTTGGCTGGAGATGAGATCTTCCCCGGCTTCAACTTCAACATCAACTTTGGTCGGAGATGAGATCCCTCCCCTCCGAGCTTCAACCTGAATTAGCACGGAGCCCAAAAGAGGACTTCGGTAGTCACCTTTTCTGCACTCCCTTCCTTTGAGTTTCGAACTCGGGAGTGGGGGGGCCACTGTTGGGGATAAACCCTATTCCTGCCAAAGTCTAGTCCGATGCTCAGCCTAACGCAACCTGTAGCCGCAGAAGAGCTTCGGCAGATGGGCTTCAGCCGAATCCACAGCGGCTGAACTTCTTCCAACTCGTTCAATCGGTCGAGCTAGTTATCTGCCGAGCTTCTTCAGACTTCCAGCATCCAGACCGAACCCCTCCAGCCGGCCGAGCTACCTAGCGGTCGAGCTCCTCACCAACAATCGAGCTTCTCAAACTCCCAGTGGTCGAGCTCCTTCGAACTCCTTCAGTCAGCCGAATTGCTTAGCAGTCGAGCTCTTAGAACTCTAAACGGTCGGGCTTTAACGAAATTCCCCAGCGTCCGAACTCTTCAGCGATCGTCCCTCGGTCGAACTCCTCAAGCGGCCGTTCCTTCAACCGATCGAGCTCTTTCGGACTCCCTCGACCGAGCTCCTTTGGACTCCCTCGATCGAGCTCCTTCGGACTCCCTTGGCCGAGCTCCTCCGAACTCCTCTACGGCCGAGCTCCTCCCAAGCTTTCCCTTCAATCGAACTCTTCTACAAGTCCGAACTCCTCTGGATGATCTATCGTCATCAGTCTGCAACAGACAACAAGATCGGACGATATGGCCGCCACCACTGGCAACATCACTCTCCATAATCAGCCCCATGCGGCCCACGATCTACCAGTATGGCTGTCACCATCCGCCTGATGGCATCTTTCTCTCCGTACTGAACTTCATGCGGCCCATGACTCGCCAGTATGGCCATCACCATCAACTAAGCTCCGCCTATAAAGGATCCTTCAGATACGCTATCTCTAATCTCTCTGATCTCTAAGCTCTCCTCTTCTCCCCTAAGCTCCGGAACCCATTCCCAAGCACTCCATTCCTGTTGGCCAGAGCTGACTTGATCGTCGGAGGGTCCTGTCGGAGCCACCCCCCACCGACTCCGGATGGGACTCTATTTTGCAGGTCCCCTCCGACAACCTCAGCGGCCTCAACTCCAGCGACCTCCGGCGACGACCAGTTTTTACACCAACAGGGCCCAAAGGTATCTAGGCCCTCACTCGCGATCGCATCTAACCGATCTTATAATGATAAATTAAAATAAAATTTTATAAGAAATGCTATAATACTAATCATATATTCTAATGTATTTAATACTTACAAAAATATACTCAATCGCGATATTCATCAGCCTGCCCGTCTTGTCCGTGCGGTTGGATCGGAAGATCTCGCTATGGCTAGGCATCACTTCATCTCTCATCAACTATAATAAAGAATAAATTTATCAAAAAGATGATAAAAAATATGAATTTAATTTATCTAGTAAGATTTAGAATTAATTACCTCTCTATGCACACGACTGGCCATAGACTCGCAGCCTAGAGTGTGTGTATACTTCTGAGCTATAGGGCTCTCCCAATTCTGATGAAAGGTAGCCTAACAAGTATTTAAATAAATAATAAATATTTAAAAAATATTTAAATAAAACTTTAAGTATATTAAAAAATTTAAAAGTTAGAAATTTTATCTCGAACTTCTGACTGCTCCAGTGTCTAACCATCCTCTTCCACTGACTCGGAGGACAGTCCTGTATCCAAAGAACAAGCTCCTATAGAGTGTCTCATCGATGCTTGAGCCATCTTCTATGGAGCTTGATCTTGTAACCCTGATACAACTCTCTGATCTTCTTCAATCAAACATCTCGAGCCCTTTCATGATCAAAAAAGTCGTACCTCCTCTGCACAAATTTATCAAAAATCAGTTATAAAATTATTCTAATCAAATATATATAGTGTAAACATATAAAATGCATAAATATAACTAAGATGAGCATACTTATCTATATCTCCTCCCATATCTGGTCTCTGATGACAGCATCCATCAAACGCCAGTCTCTGGGCTCTATAGGAATGATGTCCGACCGCCTCACAAGCACTCCAAAAAAAGAATGCATCTTCCGCACGATCTTTTCTATCGACCTCTCCTCCATATCGTAATAGACCATCACCTAATGCTGACGGGTCCACATGTATGCCATATGTGTGGGATCATGAAATATCCGACTGGATGATGCACCTACAATGCAAATATGTTATGCAAATATATAAGTATACAAATACTACATAAAAAATAAAGTTGTGCTAATATAATAAAAATGTATACTCAGATACCTGCGTAGTAGTATGTGCCTCAGATATGGATGATGGTAGAGGCTCAGCTGTCGGTGGAGTAGATGCCACCAGCGGAGTAGATGCCGATGATGGAGGTCCCTGAGTAGTTGATGCCGAGATGGACGAAGTATGCTTCGACTGCTCCTCGAATGCTAAACTACGCATAACCCATCGAGGGGCAGGGGTGAAAGCTAGATGGCATTTCGATACCATCGTGATCTATAACGTTAATGAACATTAATCAATATAACATATTAAACAATAATATTATTATAGCATCAATAAATAGTTTCTAATATGTACACTAATCAATTGATGGGTCTATCGTTATGCAATATAATAAACAAAAGCAATAAGATATAAACATCCAAAAAATATTATGCAATAAATTCTACAACATGAATTACATTCATAAATAATTAAGGATGAGCAACAGTCGTAGGTCCGATCTCTTGCACGAATCTTGGTGTTAATCCAGAAATCTGAAAGAAGAATAAAGTAGATGATGATGGCACCTTAGGACTTAATGTTGGAACCTTAGAGAGACATATCAAATTCTATTCGCTCGAAAGCCGAGCCGACTCCATGCCTGAGATAGCCGACTCCGTGCTTGAGACATCTGGCTAGGGTCCTCCCCCAGTCGGCTCGATCATGGCCCGAGCCGGCTCAGCTGCGTGTTCGAGCTGGCTCGGCTATGTGCCATCCCCTCGATCACTCCCTCTCTCTATCTCTCTCATCGGCGATGGCAGCGAGGTCGAATCCCTTCCTCCCAGTTTTTTCATCTCTTGATCTTTTTCTCTTCCTCTCTCGATCTCCCTCACCGACGAGGCTGGACCCCATCCCTCCCTCTCTCACTCTCTCGATCTCCCTCATTGGTAAGGCCGGATCCTATCCCTTCCAGTGATGTCGGTGAGGCCAGACCCTCTCCCTCCCTCTCTCGCTCTCTCGATCTCCCACTCTCCCTCCTCAATCTTCCTCGATGGTGAGGCCAGACCCCTCCCTCCCAATGATGGCGGTGAGGCCGAATCTCTCTCTTTCTCTCTCAAGTACAGACCCATCGGATATTCAAGTTCAGATCCGATATCAGTAATTAAAATTAGATCTAATCTGATATTAAGTTTCGATCCAAATTCAATCCATTGACAGATCCTAGTCCACATGGCTAATAGAGAAGCGAGTCACATCGAAAGCTCCGAGGGTCGTCGACGATGATGTAGAAGAGGATGACGGCACTAGAGGTAACCTACGAAATAAAAGTAAGACAGTGAGATAGAGAATAGAGAAAAGAGAAAAGAGAGAGAAAGTAGGGGTGGCCGATGATGGGGGCCAGGGGAAGGGGGCATAGTGACGAGAGGTCGAAGGAGGCTTCGCACTCGACTGGAGGAGGGTCAGAATAGTGGTGGTGGTGGGGGGTGGGGTTTCATAGGGGTCGAAGTAGGGTGGAGGGGGCTCGTCAGAAGGGGGTTTGGTTTCGCACCGAGGTCGGAGGAGGAAGAGTGTGGGGGAGGAGTTTCATGGGGGGTCGGCGGAGGGTCGAGGGTAGATGGGGGTTCGTTGGAGGGATGTTTCACGAGAGGCCGAGGGAGGGTCGGATGGGGGTTCACCGAAGGAGGGTTCGCTGGGGACTGAGAGAGGTTGGATGGGAGGGTGCCGGGGGGGGTTTCGCGAGGGCCGAGCGAGGGTGAAGGGGGTTCATCGAAGGGGGATTTCGTGGGGGCCGAGGATGGGTTCGAATGGGGGTCGCTAGAGGGGGTTTCGCTGGGGGCTGAGGGAGGATCAGATGGAGGGTGGGGGGGCTAGGTGGGGGGTGGTGGGTGACCGAAGATGGGGCGGAGGGGAGGGGGAAGATGGGGCAGCATCGACTGAGGGGGAAGGAGGGGCGACGCCGATCGGAGGGAGGTGTTAGATATGTATGCCCTAGAAGTCAGAATTGGCTAACACTTGTAATACACTTCTAGGGATAAAATTATAATTTTGACTATAAATAATAAAATAAATTATTTTCTATCACATATATGTATTTAGCGTCGGTGATACATCCCTTGAGTTAATAGTAATCATAATTCTTATTTTCAAGAGTTAAAAGTTTAAGATAAAAATTTTCATTATTAACTCATAAAATGCTCCTGATCGTAGGATCATCATGAGGATGGTGATTGACTCAGAAGGTTAGTATATAATTGCTTCTTTATAGTAGATGAGTTTTGAGTCTATGGTGTAGAGACACTGGAGCGAGAGTACAGATATTCATTAGAGAATGAGGGCACCAAGCATGACCACCTCGAGTAGTCATAAGAAAGTCTACCTTCTCATCGATGGCTGACTCGAAGTTGCAGTGGTGTATCTGATTTTTTGACCCGAGATGCATCGGCAGTTCACCTTAAGGGTGTTATAGTTTGACTATACCGTGACTCGATTTCCTAGCCATTTGAAATCCTGAGGTGTATGTTGGCTATAGCATGTTCATTGTAGGAATTAGATTGCACCAAGATAAAATCTATCTACCTCGGTGGATGAGGAGCAGCCCTACGATGATCATGAGAATCAAGTCCATAAGCCCATGGCCATAGCAGAGAGTGAAATAATAGAAAGAGTTTCTATTAAGGTTTTCACATCAGACTTGAATCAAATGATTAAATCATATGATAGAAATTAGGGTTTGACAAATTTATCTTAACCCTAATCTGATCAGGGCTCAAGATAGAAGAACTTAATCACATAGGTAGCTGCACCAAGAGATTCATTTTCAATTTTGATGGATTGCCACCATATACTGCTAGGTATCATTGGTGGATTTTGGGGAGTAATTAGAATGATTTAGATGATCGATCATTCTAGTTGTCTGAATCAGAAGAGTTCTGATCCATTGAAAGAAGTTTCGATGATATCGATGATGGAGTTTACGATATATCCCATTATCATATAGAACTGAACCTAACTAGATCACACAAATAAGGGTTTGGATCTGGATATCATCAATTGGACTAATCCAATTCAATTGATTTGAATTAGATTCAATTAGGTTCAAGAAAATCGTACTAGCACACGATTGAGCTTAATATTCTCTTTTTTCTATCATTAAAAGTTATCTCAACTGAGCCAAATATATTTATGCTCACTCAGGTACCTTTACTTGATCTGACTGAGGCTTATTCAGATCAAAAAAGGGTTATCTTAATTTATGAGATAAATTTGAGATAACACCTACCATTTTTCATCATCTGCTAATTCTTGTCCTTTGACTTTGGTCAAATGTTGACCTTTGACCCTTGGATATTTGCCCATGTATCATGCACCCATAGGAGAGACTTATTAATCAAGTCTACCTACCATTTGGCACGTAGATGGAGGGTGCACGCCTAGGATGGCGTGCGTCCTATGTGGATATAGATGGAACTCCAAGTTGCTTCTTGGATTTAAACTAGGTGATCCTTACTTATAGACTTTGACCAGTCTAAGGTGCCATCTAAGGATGAATCTGTGGGGCTCTCATCTGATTAGATCAGGTGATGTCATCTCATCAATCAGATTTAGATCTGATTGCATGAAGCAACGTGATTGGCCAAGATGATGCAGCACTGCATGGCGCAGTAGGGTCTATAAATAAACCCTATCTACGCCCAATTTTTATAGAGTTTCTCTTAGCCCATGCCCCAAGGCTGCCCCTCTCCCTCCTCTATGCCATCTTTTGACCCTCTCTCTCCTCTCCACGTCCAAGAAAGTTGGGCTTCAGTTTGGTGCGATCCAGGCAAGAAAAAGGCTAACGAGAAAGGAAGAAGGCAGCACTGCTGTTGAGATGACTGCTGATCTTCAGAAGGAGTTTTGAAGATCCTCCAAATCAAATTCAGATCTGATTTTTAGAAAAAAAAGAAGAAGAAGAAGATCTTCAGATCCAGTCCGAGTGGATATCGGTAGAGGTCAGACGCTTACGTGGCTAGATTCAGAACCTCAAGCAATCAGCAGAATCATCAATGGATAATTGGATTATCTAATATCAAGATAACATTAATTTAGATTTAATTTAATTTTTTTATTTATTAAATTATAAAATTAGATCTAAAAAATGTCAGATCTAATTTAGATATAAGAAAAAATTTTTGAAATATGCCTCTCGATCCAATCAGATTTGAACGAACCTGATCTGGAAAAATCTGATTTTCTCTTCAACTAGTATCAGAGCCAGGTTACATAAAATTTATTTATATCTAATTTAATCTGATAAATTAGTAATTTTAGATATCACATAAAATATAATTAGATCTAAAATTAAAAAATTAAAAAATTAAAATTAATTAATTTAGATCTAAAATGTATGAGATATATAACTAGACTAGGAATAGAATTATTCTATGTGTAGTCTAGTATAATCATAATTTTTATTTAATTAAATATAATTTTAAGATTTATTTATTTACTATTTTTTGATCTTATAAATATTATAATTAGATCTAAAAATATAAAAAATAAATTAAATTTATCTGTTCATATGAGATATGATAGTTGTATGTTTAGACTAGTTATAGAATAGTTCTACAAAAAGGTCTAGATTAAATTTTATTTGATGTGATCAAATTTTAAATTTTAATTTTTTTAGATGATTATGAGATAATTTAGATCTAAAAATATGCATAATATGATGTATGCAAAATATATTTTAATTAGATCAATTTTTATATAAGATATATGCTTAGATCTAATTTAGTTTTGTGGATTAGTTGTATTTTTTAATTTAAGACGTTCTCCTTAGCGTCCGATAGGATTTAAAGATCATCTCCTCTCATTCGATGGGTGTTTCTTATGATGTTAAGAGGTGCTGCACATTCGTTCCTTAATCAAAAATTAAAAACTTACTTTCTGCAAAAATCCTAAATCCTGAAATCCTAGGATCTTATTTACATATTTATTTTATGAATCCTAAACTTAATTAAGAATTAAGATTATAAAATATATTAGATTCTTAAAATTAAGAATTTTTAGATCTAAAACATGTTTCATAAAATTGGGTTCGGACTTGAGTAGCTTAATTAGGTCTAGCGATTGATCAAACCGAATCAAGAGTTGATTAGATGGGATCAATAGTGCTTAAATTGACCAGCCTAATAGGATTAGTCTGGGTCAAGATCGAGTCACATGAGTGATCGATCAAGCTAAGACCTAATTAGGCTCAATGGTTAGAGTCTGGATTGTAGGCTAACTTGATGGTTCTGGCTCAATAATTTTGGTGTCTAAGGTAAGTTTGGCAGATACAACCGACTGATTTTTAATTGAGAGCTACTCGACTCGAATGCATTCTTATCGAGTTAATGGCATATTCCTTCCATCGGTCTCACTTACCTGATCATGTTTGTTGACTCAGTTTTGATCTGAGATGGTCAATAACCGAGCTAACCCATGCCACTAGGTTAGTCATAATGGTTATAACTATGTCAAGTCTAGTTTAATGAGACCTAAATCTAATCTCTCTAAGAAAAGATTAAGTCAAGGTCTTCCACCATTGTAGATGTGCGGGCCCTTTTCGGGGTTGATTATTCTCGATCGATTACAGTAGCTCAATTGCATTGAAAAAATGCAACCATGTCTATTAGACATTGGATGCTACAGACTGGAGGATAGATTGAGCTCAATATTTCAAATACGGTAAGAAATCCAATTAGAAATCCAATCTATGCAAATGGTGGGTCTGACTTAACTAAGGAGTGGATCAATATGTCGGATACGGTGAGATTCATGAATTAGAGATCAAGTTAGGGTGCACCATGATTAGAGAATTATTGAACAAGAGTTGTTCACTCATTGGCTAATACATCACCAATAACTGTTAGGTGAGGTGATGAATAAGTCAGTGGGACTGCACCATCCACTAGAAATTAGTAATCATGGAGATTTTTACATTTATATAAAGAAAGTATAGGGATCCAAAAAAATAGTGAAAGTTAATTTGTTTAAAAATAAAATCTTTAAATAAATTGATTAAGTCTTAATTACAATATCTAACTAGAAATTTTGACTCTCTATAAAAAAATGTCTGCATCCAATTTATTAGCACGAATCCTGAACACCCATAGACTGATCAGATCAAATTATAAGGATTGGCTTTAGAATTTTAAAATCATTTTGGATTTTGAGAAGTTAACTCATATATTGGACCAAGACCCTCCCACCTTACCCGCTCGTCTATCTGTTGAGCAGAGAGTGTCTCTAGAAAAATGAATGGATGAAGATAATAAGGTCAGATACTACATGTTGGGCTCGATGTCTGATGAACTTCAGCAGTAACATGAAGATATCAGGACTGCTCGTCATATATTGGCTCACCTACAGAAGATATTTGGTGAATAGAGTCGCGCAGCCAAGTATCAAGTCACTAAATAATTGTTCAAGGCTAAGATGCGTGATGGATAGTCAGTCCAAGATCATTATCTGATGATGATCAAGAACTTGAAAGAGCTTAAGAAGCTCGGAGTGAGGTTGGACTTAAATCTACAGAATGATATAATTCTGCAATCTTTGACTGATGCATATGAGCAGTTCATCATGAACTACCATATGCATAAACTTCAAAATTTTCTGACCAAACTTATGAATATGCTGATTACCACTGAGCTTTCTATGAAAGGTTCTAAAGGCTCAGTGCTTGCAATGGAAGAGACTTCTTCCAAGAAAAAAATTTTTGGAAAGAAGAAGAAGTCTGTGAAAAAGCAGAAGATGGAAGGAGAAAAGAAGAAAAAGACAGAGCTGAAGAAGAAGGCCGTTGATAAAGAAAAGTATTGTCATTACAATAATGACGGCCATTGGAAGCGAAATTGTCCTACTTACCTAACCATCCTAAAGAAAAAGAAGGCAGGGTCCTTCTGG
>QRFJ01000225.1:1082612-1164006 GCA_006176705.1 Cocos nucifera | reverse complement strand
AGCCACCAATATGGCACGGCCTAAGGCTACCGCCACGACAAGATCCAAAAACTATGGTATGTAGATAATTATAATATTTATAATAAATATTTATAATATATTATATAATATTTTATAAATTATTATAATAATACATGATTATATAATAATATTTATAAAATTAAAAAATAATATATACCTATGGCTATAGAGAGGAGTCACATCGAAAGAGTCCGTGGGTCGTCGACGATGAATGCTAGAAAAGGATGACGGCACTAGAAGGTAACCTACGAAATAAAAGTAAGACAGTGAGATAGAGAATAGAGAAAAGAGAAAAGAGAGAGAAAGTAGGGGTGGCCGATCGATGAGGGGCAGGGGAAGTGGGGCTAGTGACGAGGAGGGTCGAAGGAGGCTTCCGCATCGACTAGAGGAGGGTCAGAATTAGTAGTGGGTGGTGGGGGTGGGGTTTCATAGGGGTCGAAGTAGGGGGAGGGGGGCTCGTCAGAAGGGGGTTTGGTTTCGCACGAGGTCGGAGGAGGAAAGTGTGGGGGAGGAGTTTCATGGGGTCGGCGGAGGGTCGAGGGTAGATGGGGTTCGTTGGAGGGATGTTTCACGAGAGGCCGAGGGAGGGTCGGATGGGGGTTCACCGAAGGAGGGTTCGCTGGGACTGAGAGAGGGTTGGATGGGAGGAGGGTGCGGGGGGGGAGTTTCGCGCCAGGGCCGAGCTCCGTTTCGACGCGTGTTGTGTGCCGTTTCTTACTGATATCCTCCTCAAGGGATTCGATACTCTCCCGTTGATAGGTGGCGGGGTTCATCTGTCTTAAGCGGGGATTGTTCCTTAAGTGGGTGCTAGGCCCTGAGGAATGGGTCGATTTTAGGGCGAGTCGCTATGGTGGGTTCGGTTCTCTTTTAACTACTGGGGTGCGCCTGTCTACTCCCTTCGTAGATTGAGCTCATTTAAACACTTTATCTTGCAATATCCCTCGGCATATTATCTTCGTCATAGTGATCTACCGTCTCGAACCGGCGTACGGATCAGTTATGTGTCGAGGCCGTCGCCCCCCACATCCGCGCGGTCTCCTGTAGGTAGGTGAGCGGGGGCTAGGGGCGACTCCGATGGTGGCCGCAGTCGCCCGTCCGGCTCCCGTTTAGGTCACTTACTCGAACCGAAGATCATTTACTCACCCTCAAGAGGGGGCAGGAGGGGGAGGGTCTCCTGGAAGATGGGCAGCATCGACTGGGATTACGAGATAAGATCTACTTTAACCTCGGCTTGATAAGATCTCTCCAAGGGCTAGTTTCCAGCTTCAACCTTCTTAATTTTAAGATCTCCCCGAACAGCTCTAACATTCAACCTGGCTGAAATAAGTCTTCCCCCCACCTTTAACCTCAACGAGTGCATATCCCCAAAAAGGATATCGACATCATCTTTTTTGTACTCCCTTTCTTTAATTTTTGGAAACGGTGAGAGTTAGACGGACTATTGTTATTGGATAAACCCGCTTTCATCGAAAGTCTCCAGATCTGGTGGCTAGCTTAAATGCGACTGGTTAATGGACGGAAAGAGGCTTCAAGAGTCAGGAAGGACAGGATTCCTTCTTCTTCCGCTAAGCACGCCGGCTGAACCCCAATTCGGAACTCTTTCAGCAGTCAACTTCTCCTTGCAAACCTAACTCCTCCCAAAACTCCGGCCTAGTGTGGTCAGCGCATCTCCATCGTAAGTAGATGTTTCTCTCCTTCAGTTGGATTTTTTTTAGGAGCTGAATAACTGCCTTCTAGGACCATCTCTTCCTCGAGTCGGATCTTCTAGGTGCCTGAACATTACTTCAGATTATCGTTCATTCAGTATCGTAATTCCTCTAGAGCCAAACTGTCCTCTGAACATCTTCTGTTCAGCTTTGAGATTTACTTACAGAACTGCCAAACTTCTTGCTAACATCAATCCTATCAGTTGGATCCTCCAAGACCATAACTCCTCTTCTCGATCATCTCCTTCAGGTCGGAGATGTCGCATTACAGAAAGTCGAAAACTTTCTTATTGTGACATCTTCTTTAATTCATAAATATATTAATTCTCTTCATAGGAGCAAGACACCTCTCTCCCCAGATATAAAATCATTCCTTATAGAATCAGAATTTCTATTTTTTCTCATATTAGACTATATTATTTCCGGAACTAAGCCCTTCTCTGGACTTCATCGTCTTCTTAGTTGGATTCCGTTCTATGACATCGCTTCTAACTCTCTTTCGTGTGCAAATCCTCCGTTCAAAGTGCAAGGTAATTCCTACATACAAGGAGCCAACTTCTTCCAATCTCTTTTAGTTGAACTTCTCAAAGCGGTCGAACTCTTTTGGCTTCAACTATAAATCTTTCAATGCCATCAAGCCTTAATATCTCTCACAGACGTTACTCATAAAGAGTTTAAGATTGAATGTAATGAACTAATTCATTTCAATTATGGTGCTATAGGTAATTACCCACTTTCTGAATTTACGAGACATATCAGTACTCTCTCTATTACGACGACACCTACCATTCCATTAAAAAAACTATAAGTGGCTGCCCCAACGCCTCGATGCGCTACAATCCTATCAATTTCGAGGATTGTGGATTGGACTTCAGGAAGTTACGATAAGTTAGAATCTACCAATTAATTTAAGACTATCTTAGGGACCTTTACTCAGAAATAGGTAGGATTATTCTGCTTAAAAGGCTTTCTGCCTTCTCTCTTCTCCTGGAAAAAGTGTTCTTAATCCATTTCAATCCATCTGGAGCACGTCCATTTTCCTGTTTGGGCCAATAAGAATTAACCATTGGAAATCGTCAGAGATCCATCCACTGAACTCCACGATCTGCCGCGGAACGAACTTTCTGCCTTTCTGTAGGTCTACGCGAAACGGTGACCTATCCCTCTTTTCCACTCAAATCGACGACTGCAAATTCCTTCATTAGCATCAACTAGGATCTGCACGACGAACAGAACCTGAAGGTCACATGAATGTATGGAATAGTTGAAGCCCACCTGAATGGGTTAAATCCATTGAGGTGTAAAGGAATCTTCAAAAGAAAAAGGGCGCAGATTGAAAAGGTGAAGATCTATATAAGGCTGTCCTGATTAACCAAGGGGATGATTCAATCAACATTATGTTATTGACTATGATGAGACTTTCTCTCCTATGGCATATGAGGCGCTACCACAAGACGTTCAATTCGATATCATACGTTCTTGCCAATTATCGACCAGACCTCGTCCAATCGTTGAACTTCATTATAAGAGAGAAAAGTCTACCTTTCTCATCCGTATGGCCTGAGCCTTACGAATTGAAGTCTTGCTCTTTTCTAGCCCTACTCTCCAGAAGACGGGATCCAAAATTCGAATTATTCGTGTTGATACTGCCCCGTAGGAAGTGCAACCGAGAGCACAAGCAGGCAGTATGATCTGAAACCTTCCAACCACGCTCGAGTGTTATAGGTTGGTAATAACTATTTACCAAGATCCAGTACAGTGACGTTGAACCTCAAGGAATTCACTTTCCCACGACACATGTTGTTATAATGATAAATTTCTGAGGGACATAATTATGGCCCTATAGCCAATGTTAAATCACTTTGTGAGGAATGAAGAGTGGACCAAATAGTAGAAATACGTTCCCTCCCGTACTGTCTCAAGAGTGGAAAATGATACGTAGAACAGCAAGGGCCTACAACATAAACAACAAAGACCTCCCCAAACTTCCAACTAGAAGAGATTATTCTCTAATCGAGTAATGTGATGAAACTATTCAACCTAGCCAAAAGATGTACTTTGACTATAGATGTAAAGAAGATGTTCGTCAAGCATTCATACATTTGCAATCACAAGATTGCGCACATGATTAAAATCATATGAAAGAGACTATGAGAATTAGGAGCATCAATTTTGACAAACCTTTTTATCTGTAACTTTTCAAGCTAAAGATGTCTTGGATCAGAAGAGGCTCAAGAGGAATCGGAGTAAAAGAAGAAGGCCGTGTTAATCACAGCTACAAGCCATGTGTTATAAAGGGCATAAGCACTGGACAACAAGAGATGTCAGTATACCTTTACAGAATGTTGATGGAATTGAACCCTAATTACCTGCTAGATAATCATTGGGATTTGATCAGAGTCTAGACCCATATTAATAGATGAGTACCGCAATTCAAATCTCTAGTTGAATACTGAAATCAGAAAAGTCTGAGCAAATCCATAACTATTGAAAGAAGCTTTCCGATGATACCTCGATGAGTAGGATGGATGGCTTTCACCGAGCTAGCAATAACCCGGAGAATACTATACTAAGTAAGAAACTTGAAAGCAATCACAACGATTCTTAAAAGACTTAGATCAACACAAATAGAGGGTTTGATCTGGATATCATAATTGGTCATATGGTATCCAATTCAATTGTTATTGATATCAATTAGGTTCAAGAAAATCGTTACTAGCACACGATGAGCTTAATATTCTCTTTTTCTATCATTAAAAATCTCACTGACCCAAATATATTTTGCTCACTCAGGTACCTTACTTGATCTGACTGAGGCTATTCAGATCACAAAAAAGGTTATCTTAATTTATGAGATAAATTTGAGATAACACTACCATTTTTCATCATCTGCTATAATTCTTGTCCTTTGACTCTTGGTCAAATGTTGACCTTGTGACTACCTTGGATATTTGGCCATGTTATCATGCCATGAGAGGGACTTATTAATCAGACTACCTACCATTTGGCACGTAGATGGGAGGGGCACGCCTAGGATGGCGTCGTCCTATGTGGATATAGATGGAACTCCAAGTTGCTTCTTGAGATTTAAACTAGGTTGATCCTTACTTATAGACTTTGACCAGTCTAAGGTGCCATCTAAGGATGAATCTGTGGGGCTCTCATCTGATTAGATCAGGTGATGTCATCTCATCAATCAGATTTAGATCTGATTGCATGAAGCAACGTGATTGGCCAAGATGATGCAGCACTGCATGGCGCAGTAGGGTCTATAAATAAACCCTATCTACGCCCAATTTTTATAGAGTTTCTCTTAGCCCATGCCCCAAGGCTGCCCCTCTCCCTCCTCTATGCCATCTTTATGACCCTCTCTCTCCTCTCCACGTCCAAGAAAGTTGGCTTCAGTTTGGTGCGATCCAGGCAGAAAAAGGCTAACGAGAAAGGAAGAGCAGCACTGCTGTTGAGATGACTGCTGATCTTCAGAAGGAGTTTTGAAGATCCTCCAAATCAAAATTCAGATCTGATTTTAGAAAAAAAAGAAGAAGAAAAGATCTTCAGATCCAGTCCGAGTGGATATCGGTAGAGGGTCAGACGCTTACGTGGCTAGATTCAGAACCTCAAGCCAATCAGCAGAATCATCATGGATAATTGGATTATCTAATATCAAGATAACTTAATTAGATTTAATTTAATTTTTTTATTTATTAAATTATAAAATTAGATCTAAAAAATGTCAGATCTAATTTAGATATAAGAAAAAATTTTTGAAATATGCCTCTCGATCCAATCAGATTTGAACGAACCTGATCTGGAAAAATCTGATTTTCTCTTCAACTAGTATCAGAGCCAGTGTACATAAATTTATATTATAATCTTAATTTAATCTGATAAATTAGTAATTTTAGATATCACATAAATAATTAGATCTATTAAAATTAAAAAATTAAAATTAAATAATTTTTAGATCTAAAATGTATGAGATATATAACTAGACTAGGAATAGAATTATTCTATGTGTAGTCTAGTATAATCATAATTTTTATTTAATTAAATATAATTTTAAGATTTATTTATTTACTATTTTTTGATCTTATAAATATTATAATTAGATCTAAAAATAAAAAATAAATTAAATTTATCTGTTCATATGAGATATGATAGTTGTATGTTTAGACTAGTTATAGAATAGTTCTACAAAAAGGTCTAGATTAAATTTTATTTGATGTGATCAAATTTAAATTTAATTTTTTAGATGATTATGAGATAATTTAGATCTAAAAAATATGCATAATATGATGTATGCAAAATATATTTTAATTAGATCAATTTTTATATAAGATATATGCTTAGATCTAATTAGTTTTGTGGATTAGTTGTATTTTTAATTAAGACGTTCTCCTTAGCCGTCCGATAGGATTTAAAGATCATCTCCTCTCATTCGATGGGGTGTTCTTATGATGTATAGAGGTGCTGCACATTCGTCCTTAATCAAAAATTAAAAACTTACTTTCTGCAAAATCCTAAATCCTGAAATCCTAGGATCTTATTTACATATTTTATTTATGAATCCTAAACTTAATTAAGAATTAAGATTATAAAATATATTAGATCTAAAATTAAGAATTTTTAGATCTAAAACATGTTCATAAAATTGGGTTCGGACTTGAGTAGCTTAATTAGGTCTAAGCGATTGATCAAACCGAATCAAGAGTTGATTAGATGGGATCAATAGTGCTTAAATTGACCAGCCTAATAGGATTAAGTCTGGGTCAAGATCGAGTCACATGAGTGATCGATCAAGCTAAGACCTAATTAGGCTCAATGGTTAGAGTCTGGATTGTAGGCTAACTTGATTGGTTCTGGCTCAATAATTTGGTGTCTAAGGTAAGTTTGGCAGATACAACCGACTGATTTTTAATTGAGAGCTACTCGACTCGAATGCATTCTTATCGAGTTAATGGCATATTCCTTCCATCGGTCTCACTTACCTGATCATGTTTGTTGACTCAGTTTTGATCTGAGATGGTCAATAACCGAGCTAACCCATGCCACTAGGTTAGTCATAATGGTTATAACTATGTCAAGTCTAGTTTAATGAGACCTAAATCTAATCTCTCTAAGAAAAGATTAAGTCAAGGTCTTCCACCATTGTAGATGTGGGGGCCCTTTTCGGGGTTGAATTATTCTCGATCGATTACAGTAGCTCAATTGCATTGAAAAAATGCAACCATGTCTATTAGACATTGGATGCTACAGACTGGAGGATAGATTGAGCTCAATATTTCAAATACGGTAAGAAATCCAATTAGAAATCCAATCTATGCAAATGGTGGGTCTGACTTAACTAAGGAGTGGATCAATATGTCGGATACGGTGAGATTCATGAATTAGAGATCAAGTTAGGGTGCACCATGATTAGAGAATTATTGAACAAGAGTTGTTCACTCATTGGCTAATACATCACCAATAACTGTTAGGTGAGGTGATGAATAAGTCAGTGGGACTGCACCATCCACTAGAAATTAGTAATCATGGAGATTTTTACATTTATATAAAGAAAGTATAGGGATCCAAAAAAATAGTGAAAGTTAATTTGTTTAAAAATAAAATCTTTAAATAAATTGATTAAGTCTTAATTACAATATCTAACTAGAAATTTTGACTCTCTATAAAAAAATGTCTGCATCCAATTTATTAGCACGAATCCTGAACACCCATAGACTGATCAGATCAAATTATAAGGATTGGCTTTAGAATTTTAAAATCATTTTGGATTTTGAGAAGTTAACTCATATATTGGACCAAGACCCTCCCACCTTACCCGCTCGTCTATCTGTTGAGCAGAGAGTGTCTCTAGAAAAATGAATGGATGAAGATAATAAGGTCAGATACTACATGTTGGGCTCGATGTCTGATGAACTTCAGCAGTAACATGAAGATATCAGGACTGCTCGTCATATATTGGCTCACCTACAGAAGATATTTGGTGAATAGAGTCGCGCCAGCCAGTATCAAGTCACTAAATAATTGTTCAAGGCTAAGATGCGTGATGGATAGTCAGTCCAAGATCATTATCTGATGATGATCAAGAACTTGAAAGAGCTTAAGAAGCTCGGAGTGAGGTTGGACTTAAAGGTATGCTCGTTATTAGGTCTAACCTTACGATTTTTTCTACATTCAGTTGGGTGCTTGACTCTAGTTCTAGTGCTCACTTATGCACTTCTATGCAGGGTTTTGAGGATAGCAGAAGGCTGAGGGATGATGAGATGATCCTGCACATCAAAAATGGAGCAAAAGTTGCTGTCATGGTCGTGAAAACATACCTTCTTCGACTACTATCTAGTTTAGACTTAGTATTAAAAGACTGTTATTATGTGCCTACAGCAAATAGAAATTTGATTTCTGTTTCTTGCCTTTCATTAGAAGGTTATGTAATTAGTTTTCTTAAGGACCATTATAACATTCTTTATGAAATAAATAAAATTACAAGTGATTTCTTTATTAACGATCTTTATCAGTTACATGTTGATGTATCTGTTTTTAATTTTGAATAAAATGTGAATGTCATAAAATCAAAATAAGCTAGGGATAGTCCAAACGATAGGTATCTATGGCACCTAAGATTAAGTAATATAGCAAAAGATAGGATTAACAAATTAGAGAAAATCGAGCTATTGAGTCCGTTGACTTTTGAGTCATATCCAATTTATGAATTCTGTCTTCATGGCAAAATGACCAAGCTCTCTTTTGTAAGATATGGAGAAAGGGCCATGGATCTTCTTGCCCTAGTACATACTGATGTATGCGGCCCATTTAATGTGCCGATTAGAGGCAACTTTGTCTACTTCATAATCTTTATCGATGATTTATCTAGGTATGGGTATGTGTATCTTATGAGATATAAGTCTGAAGCTTTTGAAAAGTTTGAAGAATTCAGATATGAAGTAGAAAAGCAAACTGAAAAATCCATTAAGATTCTTCGATCAGATCGAGGAGGTGAATATCTTAGTCGAAAATTTTTAGACTATCTCAAAAAAAGTGGCATAGTCTCTCAATGGACTCCACCTGAAACACCTCAACTCAACAAAATTTTCAGAATGGAGGAATCGGAACCCTATTAGATATGGTCCGATCCATGATGAGCTTCACAGATTTTCCTTGATTTTCTTTGGGAGATACTATTTGTTAACTTACTAATATACATACTGAATAGGGTTCCTCTCTAAAACCATTTCCTACCACACCGTATGAGATATGGCATGATAAGAAATCAAGTCTGAGTCATCTCAGAATTTGGGATTGTCCGGACTCATGTCAAAAGACAACAAGCGGACAAGTTAGATTTTAGGTCCTTTAGAGCTCGATTTATAGGATATCCTAAAGAGTCATTAGGATATTATTTCTACATTCCAGAAGATCACAATGTGATTGTGAGTCGACATGCCATCTTTCTTGAAAAATAGTTTATTCAAGATAGCGGCATTGGAAAGCAGATCAAGCTCGAAGAGAAAGTCTCACAAGAGCAATGAGCTAAGGACCAAATGGAACCAAATCAAGGTTGAGCCAATCCATTCACTACCTCCTCCACCTCGTAGATCGAAAAAAGTTTTTCATCCCCCTGAGAGGTACTTAGGTACTATTTCAGAAGATGTAGAGAAAATGTTTCTCGTAGAAAATGGGGTTCATGGTGATGATCCCAAAACCTATAACGAGACGATATCAGATATCGACTTTGAGAAATGGTTAGAGGCAATGAAGTCAGAAATTGACTCGATGCACTCAAAACCAAGTCTGGACCTTGGTAGATCCACTAGAAGGTATAGTACCTATTGGAGTGTAAATGGATCTACAAGAGAAAGATTGGTGCAGATGGAAAATGTGGAGACATTCAAGGCTAGATTAGTGGCAAAAGGATTATAGTCAACACGAAGGCATTGACTATCAGGATACCTTTTCGTCAGTAGCTATGCTAAAATCCATTCGCACATTGCTTGCTGTTGCAGCCTATTTCGATTATGAAATATGGCAAATGGATGTGAAAACAACATTCTTAAATGGATATCTTGAGGAAGATATCTATATGGAACAGCCGCTAGGTTTCACATCCAGTGATGATGATCACAAGGTATGCAAGCTGCAAAGGTCCATATATGGACTTAAGCAAGCATCTCGGAGCTGGAATACTCATTTTAATGATGTGATCAAAATTATTTGGTTTCATAAAAAATGAGGAGGAACCATGTGTCTTCAAAAAGGTCAGTGGGAGCGCTGTTGTCTTCCTCGTATTGTACGTGGATGACATCCTCCTTATTAAAAATGATATTCCCATGTTGACCACAGTTAAAATATGGTTATCTAAAAAATTCTCCATGAAAGACCTAGGAGAAGCATCCTTTATTCTAGGAAATTAAGGTCTATAGAGATAGACCGAATAGGATGCTAGGACTTTCACAGAAGATGTACATAGAGGAAGTGCTAAAGAGGTTTAGCATGGAAAACTCTAAGAGGGGATTTAGTACCCTTCAGACATGGCATTCATCTTTCCAAGAAGATGTGCCCTAGCACACCTGAGGAAATAGAATGCATGAGCAAGATCCCTTATGCTTCAGCAATAGGGAGCCTCATGTATGCCATGTTATGTACACGACCTGATATAGCCCATGCTGTGAGTGTCATAGCAGATATCAATCAAATCTAGGTGAAGAACACTGGACTTCTGTGAAATGTATCCTTAAGTACTTAAGAAGAACTAAGGATATGTTGTTGGTCTTTGGTAATGGAGAACTCCAAGTCCAGGGTATACAGACTCGGATTTTATGTCCGATATAGATGATCGAAAGTCGACATCTGGGAGTCTGTTTGTGTGCAATGGTGGAGCTATCAGTTGGAAGAGTTTCAAGCAGATAGTGATAGCAGATTCCACCATGGAAAGCAAAATATATCACTGCATCAGAAGCTGCAAAGAAGGCATTTTGGTATAAGAAGTTTGCCGTAGAGATCGGAGTGATGCCATCAGATGCCATTCCTCTGTACTGCGACAACAATGGCGCCATAGCCCTTGCTAAGGAGCCGAGGTCTCACCAAAAATCCAAGCACATCGAGCGGCGATACCACCTCATCCGCGATTACCTCGAGAAGGGTTACGTCGAGGTCAAGAGAGTTGACTCCACAGACAATGCGACAGACCCACTTACAAAGCCGTTGGGCCAGCAGAAGATCGAAGCCCACCTTGAGAAGATGGGACTTAGATTTGTAGCCAATTGGCTTTAGGTCAAGTGGAAGTTTGTTAGATATGTGTGCCCTAGAAGCCAGAATTGGCTGACACTTGTAATACACTTCTAGGGCAAAATTATAATTTTGACTATAAATAATAAAATGGATTATTTTCTATCACATATGTGTATTTAGTGTCTGTGATACATCCCTTGAGTTAATGGTAATGATAATTCTTATTTTCAAGAGTTGAAAATTTAAGACATGAATTTTCATTATTAACTCATAAAATGCTCCTGACCGTAGGATCATCATGAGGATGGTGATTGATCCAGAAGGTTGGTGTACAATCGCTTCTTTATAGTAGATGAGTCTTGAGTCTACGGTGTAGAGACACCGAAAGCGAGAGTATAGATACTCGTTAGAGAACGAGGGCACTGAGCGTGACCACCTCGAGTAGTCATAAGGAAGTCTACCTTCTCATCGATGACTGACTCGAAGCTGCAGTGGTGTGTCTGATTCTTTGACCTGAGGTGCATCGATAGTTCACCTTGAGGGTGTTATAGTTTGACTACACCATGACTCAATCTCCTAGCCATTCGAAATCCTGAGGTGTATGTTGGCTATAGCATGTTCATTGTAGGAATTGGATTGCACCAAAATGGAATCTATCTACCTCGGTGGATGAGGAGCAGCCCTATGATGATCATGAGAATCAAGTCCATAAGCCCATGGCCATGGCAGAGAGTGAAATAATAGAAAGAGTTTCTATTAAGGTTTTCACATCGGACTTGAATCAAATGATTAAATCATATGATAGAAATTAGGGTTTGACGAGTTCACCTTAACCCTAATCTGATCGAAGCTCAAGATAGAAGAACTTAATCACACAGGTAGCTGCACCAAGAGATTCATTTTTAATTTTGATGGGTTGCCACCATATACTGCTAGATGTCACTGGTGGATTTTGGGAGTAATTAGAATGATTTAGATGATCGATCATTCCAGTTGTCTGAATCAGAAGAGTCTGATCCATCGAAAGGAGTTTCGATGATATCGATGATGGAGATCATGACATATCCCATTACCATATAGAAATGAACCTAACTGGATCACACAAATAAAGATTTGGATCTGGATATCATCAATTAGACTAATCCAGTTTAATTGATTTGAATTAGATTCAATTAGGTTTAAGAAAATCGTGCTAGCACACGATTGAGTCTAATATTCTTCTTTTTCTATCATTAAAAGTTGTCTCGACTGAGCCAAATATATTTGTGCTCACTCAGGTACCTTTACCTAGCCTAACTGAAGCTTGTCCAAGTTAGAAAAGGATTGTCTTAATTTATGAAATAAATTTTAGACAACACCTGCCATTTTTTGTCACCTACTAATTTTTGTTCTTTGACTTTGATCAAACATTAACCTTTAACCCTTGGATATCTATCCATATGTCATGCACCCATAGGAGAGACTTATTGACCAAGTCCACCTACCATTTGGCAGGCAGATGGAGGGTGCATGCCTAAGATGGCGTGCATCCCATGTGGATAAACACTGGAGTCCCATACGGATGGGACTCCAGGTTGCTTCTTGGATTCAAACTAGATGACCCTTACCTATAGACTTTGGCCAGTCTAAGGCACCATTTAAGGATGAATCTATGGGGCTCTCATATGACTAGATCAGGTGATGTCATCCCACCAATTAAATTTAGATTTGATTGCATGAAGCAACGCAATTGGCCGAGATGATGCAGCACTGCATGGTGCAGTAGGGTCTATAAATAAATCCTATCTGCATCCAATTTTCATAGAGTTTCTCTTAGCCCATGCCCCAAGACTGCCCCTCTCCCTCCTCCATGCCATCTTTTGACCCTCTCTCTCCTCTCTACGTTCAAGAAAGTTGGGCTTCAGTTTGGTGCGATCCAGGCAAGAAAAGACTGACGAGAAAGGAAGAAGGCAGCACTGTTGTAGTGATGACTGCTGATCTTCAGAAGAAGTTTTAAAGATTCCCCAAATCAGATTTAGATCTAATTTTTGGAGAAAAGAAAGAGAAGGAGAAGATCTCCCGATTCAATCTAAGTGAATACTGGTAGAGGTCAGGCATTTACGTGGCTAGATCCAAAATCTTAGGCAATCAGCAGGATCATCAATGGATAATCAAATTACCCAATATCAAGATAACATTAATTTAGATTTAATTTAATTTAATTTTTTTATTTATTAGATCATAAAATTAGATCTGAAAAATATCAGATCTAATTTGGATCTAAGAAAAAAATTTTAAAATATGCCTCTCAATCCAATTAGATTTGAACAAACCTGATCCAAAAAAATCTGATTTTTTCTTCAGAAGGAGTCTCACCGACGACGAAGAGGAGGGGGAGAGAGAGAAAGAGAGATCGAGCGCGCACAAGAGAAAAAAATTAAAAATTTTTTAACTTAATCTACGATAGTGGTTATCGAACCACTGCCATAGATCTACGGCAGCGATTATTATAGAATCGCTACTGTAGATCTATAACAGTGATTTTTGATAACCACTGCCAAAGGTTGAAAATAATTTTTTTAATTTTTTTTAAATATTATATAATTTTAAAATTTAATATCTATCTTCACCATTTATTATTTAAATAATTATCATTAGAGTGTTATCACAAAAGGTCACCTTGATCTGATGGCCCTAGCTTTATCGATCAGAAAAATTCAATTTCGATGATCACAAATGATAATACGATGATCTGATAGATGGAGATCTTCGATGGATCCAAAAATCTACAATAATGATCTTGATGATGTTTGTAACATACTATCAAAGTTTCACTTCAATCGGATATTGTTATCATGGTCAATTTAGTATGGAATGATTTCGACCGTTAAATTAGAAACAAGCAATCAAAGGGTTAAACGACATCCGATTATGAGATAATTTTTTAGTTAAATAATTTTTATTATAATTTTAAATATTTTATATGATGATGATAGTAAAATTTAAATTATTTTCGTATAAACTATTCATGTTAAGCAGATATTGCAAAAGCACGAGCATAACAATCGGTAAAGTTTCAGAATGGTTATCAGGAGATGTATAGTTTTAGATCATTTTTCATCTCATGAGTTGAATTTTATAATCACCACCATAAAAAATAATTAAAATGGTAGTCAAGATTATTTATAAAAAAAATTATCTCATAATCGAATACCATTTGATCCTTTAATCACTCGTTTATCATTTAACGGCCAAAACTCTTGTAGCATACTATCAAAGTTTCACTTCAATCGAATAGCAGGCTCCTTCTAACGCCAAATCTATTGGTGTAGAATCTGATTATCGTCGGATCCAGCTGGAGTGGAGGTGCATGAGGTCGCCATTAGGGACCTACAAAATAAAGTTTCGTCTGAAGTCGGTGGGGGGTGGTTCCGATAGGATCCTCCGACGATCAAGTCAGCTCTTCTAGCCAACAGAAATGGAGTGCTCTAGAATGAGTTTGACAGAGTTTAAAGAAGGAGAAGAGAGCTTAGAGCTAGCATATCTGGAGGATCCCTTTTTATAGGTGGAGCTTGATGGTGATAGCTACAGCTGCCTGATAGCGGACCGCTCGAGGTTCGACGGGATCAGTCATGGAGGAAAGCGTCGTCTGCAGCGCCGCCTGCTATAAATTGATGGTGACAGCCATCGCCATCTGGTAGCAGATCACTGTCGTCTGCAGCGGACTGATGGCAATCGTTTATCTAGATTTAATAGTCGTGGCTCTAAAAAAGCAGGTATTGATTGGTGGACTTCGACATATATCAATTTTAGAGGAGTTCGGACTCCTGGAGGAGTTCGGCCGAGAAAAAGCTTGGAAGAAGTTCGATCGAAGGAGTGCGGAGGGAGTTCGGCTCTCGTAGGCGTCTGGCTAGAGGAGTGCGGCTAAGGCTCGGTCACTGAAAAGTTCGAAAGAAGCTCGACCGTTAAGGAGTCCGGTCGGCTGAAGGAGCTCGACTAAGGTCCGACCGTTGGAAAGTTCGAAAGAAGCTCGACCGCTGAAGAGTTCGACTGGCTGAAGAAGTTCGGCTAAGATTCGGCCGCTGGGGCTCTTCCATGGCTACCGATTGCATTAAGCTGAGTATCGGACTGGACTTTGGCAGGAGCAGGATTTATCCCTAACAGATAAGATATTGAATTGTTACGTATGAATGATATAAGAACAGACTCAGCTCATCATGACCTATGTGGACCATGGGATATTATAGTATGGATCCACTAGGATTGACCATGGATTGATCATGGTGCTTGTGATTAGATTAGAATGGATTAATTTGACAAAAATGATAGAACTTAAATAGAGAGAGTATATGAAAATCTATGTGGATATGTATTTAGTTCCACATCGATTATATTTAGTCTCATATCTATGTACCGAATAGACATAAATACTTATACAAAACAAAAGAATCAAATAATATATATATTCAACAAGTCTTTTAAATTATAAGATACTGGGTTGGTACATATTATCATCCAAAAGGTGTATGGAAAAGGATTGCAATTTTATTTTTTCTTTTCTTTTCTTTGAGGAAAATATGGGTGGCCTATCATATGTTATTAAGGATATGAAATGCATGGAAAAGACCAATGTTTTGAAGAAGCTGGGCCAAATGATGGATATGCTCAACACCGAGAACAATTGCCGGAGTGTAGCCAAATATTATAAAGAAATGATTCAGCAGTCAGACATATCTAAATGATTACGGGAGTGGAGCCATTTTTAAAGAATAATTGCAGGTGTATAGCCAAATATTTCAAAGGAGTGATTCAGGAGCATATCGCTTTCAAAGAATAATTCTTCGAAAGTGGCCAGCAAAGTGGTTCTTCTACATGCCATGCTTGGAGCCCGTCTTTTCTCTTCTTTTCTTTTGTTTATGCGGACTTAATTAATTCGTTCCATGGAACCTTTTTTCACGGTTAGAACCTCAACTTGTCCTGAGAATATATTGTCAAATATGTAAACTTATGCCAAGAATAATTGCAGGAATGTAGTCAAATATTCTTTAATTAATGATTCAGGAATCACACATGTCTAAATACTCCAGCAAACATTTCTTAAATTTGAACACAAAAACTGTTAGCTTTGAATGGAATGCACATCCGATCGATCCCCCATGGAATGCAATACACGATTAATGCAATGTCAAGCTTCGCCCCAAACTTTGTCAATCCAATGCAGTGGTAATCTAAAAGATTGAAGACAAATGTTTGACATGCATGATAGTTGAACTTGACAACCACCTAACACACAACGTATACAAGGGTTGATAGGAGTCATGCATTTCGCTCAAGAATTATGAACGAAAACTCATGATTTTGAACACTAGTTCTCATGATGCCAGCCATTAATGATGTGATTAATCATCATTAACTAGCATGTTATCAATGCGTATATAGAGTTGGTGGCCGGTGGGTTTTTTAATGATCGATGATGGCCGGTGGATGGTCGGTTCCACCTCCACGCCCCCTCCAAACCACCGAGTGGTCACGAAAGAGATGTGTTTGAATCGAGAGAATGAGAAGGAGCTGCCGAGCGGGGGGGAGTTTCAAATCTGAAACTGTGCGTCAAAAAGAGAGCACAGGACCAATTTGTGGTCGGAGGTGGACGGCATTATACGCGGATTAATTCAGTGAACGATGCGATTGGAGAAGAGGGTCGATTTTTGCGGCCGCATTGCTTCTTTGGAGCGAAGACTTCCGTTTATTCTCTAAAAACGTGATAGGCTTGGGACCGCAGGCAAAGTCACGTGTATGCACCATGCAGTAACGGAACCAAGATTTTAAATGTCGCGTTATTCCGTTAATAACTCACGTCCACCAAAACAGTTATTGCCCATCATAACTGTTATAAAAAATAAATAAATAAATAAAAACAATGATTATCTTAAAAATAGTTTTTCAAAGTTTAAAATTAAAATAAATAACTGTCAAGAATAATGGAGAATAAGTTGAAAATAACATTATTTTGCCCTTAATTTTTCATTAGCTGAAATAATACATTTTTTTTTGGATTATCATGTCACTTTTGTCAGGAATCATTATTTTTTTAAAATTTTGAAAATATTTTTCTTAAAGGAATATTCTAGAAAAAAATCATGATTGTTGCTCATGTTATAAACATCCACTATAATGAAAAATAATGAGAAGTAACAAGGCATATAACAAAAAATAACAATATTATATTTCTTTATTTTTTATTATTTTCCTTGACAATATAACAAGGAGTGGCCAAAGCTCTAATAATAGACATTATAATAATTATAATATCATTATTTAAAAATATTGCCACCAAAATCTGATCTAATAATATTGGATGAATTGATGAATAATGATTGCTGGACTTGTGGTAATTTGCTCGGGTTGGCAGGTTTGCCTGAAGTAAAAAATTTAACTCATGGGTGGAAAGAAAAAACATCAAAGGCCACTGCATCTAATTTGGGAGGAGATCTTTAGATGCCTATGTCAGACCAAGCTTCAATGGAATGATGAAGATTTAAAAGTATTGAAGCTTTGTAGAGTATGATAGAGTTATGAAGATCTCTAGATCAGAAGTAAGGTTGTAGAGCCATTATCCGAAAAGAATGGACATGCTGTAACCTTCAGAGGTGCAATGCCGTCCGACACATAGGACGAGTTGAACCATCCCACAACGTACCATATTAATTATTCTTTCTAATAAATTTTAATAATGTATCATATTAATTAGTATTGACCGGTCCGTGTCATATCAAAAATCATAACTAAAATGACAAACAAGCGTTCACGTAACTTATATAGATACAGGACTGGTGCTTTTTCAACAGAATTATGATTATTTGCCGCCACCAGGAGTAAACATGGTGGCTCTTACAATAAGTAAACATGGTGGTTCTCATAAGAAGAGTTGCTCGTACATGACTTGGGCAAATACTTGGTTAACCGTCACCACCACTGGAGGTAAACATGGTGGTTCACAAGAAAAGTTGCTCGTACATGACTTGGGCACATGGTTAACCGTCACCACCACTGGAAGTAAACTTCGTGGTTCTCATAAGAAGAGTTGCTTGTACGTGACTTGAGCAAATGCTTGGTTAATATTGGGGTGACGATGGCAGAACGCTGTTGATCGAGAAAAAGGACGACAGCAGAAGCGCCATTCATCGAGAAAAAAAGACGATAACGGAAATGCCCCATGCAACAACACGCAAAGCGTGTTAAATAAAAAAAAATTATTAGGTAACTCATTATTCTATCATATTTATATATTTTAATTAATTTTTTTATTTTATAATCAATCATGATTAATAATTAATAAAAAATAATTAAAATATGAATTTTTTTATTAACTTTACGTAGAATGAATTTATTTAATAATTTTTTATTAAATAATTCATGATGAAATTTCATCCTTATATAAGAGAGAAAATATTTTGTACATTGCATTCGCGGAGCTGAAAGGAAAACAAAAAAAAAATTTCGATACCGTGCTCTGGCTCCGCGTGCGCGTCAATGACCGCGCGGGGTGCAATAAGAATTTCCCCATCCAAGAGACGGTGCGAGGGAGGATTTTTGTCGCTAGCTAGGTGTAGGCAATATAAACGCTGGACTACGCTGCCTGTCTGGGTCGTAACCGAATGCTTGTTCATTCGAGATAGACTTCGTTATCTCCTTGCTTGCCGCCTGCAGCATGGATGTCATGGAATGCGAATACAGAAACTATTGGGAGACCAAAACTTTCTTGGAGGCTGAGGAGCTACACAGGTACTTCAAATTAAGCCTCCCCTTTTTATTAACTTCAGTCTCGTGGCCTCCCCTGAAAGAACCAAACTCCCTCGGACATGCTCCTTGCTCCTTGAATGTTTCACGCAAAACCTAGAAATTTCACCCTCATACTAAAGCTTTTTTTTTTTTTTAAAAAAAAAATATATATATATATATATATATATATATATATATATATATATATATATATATATATATATATATATATATATATATATATATATTGCTGCAAGTGGGTTGGTTCAAACAAGAATATGGTTTTATATCTGTAATTTGTTGATCCAACTGAATTTAGGATGAGGTTTGAGGCCATCATGGCATGATATTATTGGCCCGGTCTCCAGCTGAGCTTGTAGACCGCATCTACCTAGTAATTTCTCCTCCTAAATGAGAAATTAAGCCGGTTAAGAAATATTATTGAGTTTGTTCAGAAAGATTTTCTCAAGGAGAAATTAGTTTGTTCAAAAATTAGAAGCATCCATCAGCTACCTGGTAGAATCATCTCATGACCCATTGAGTCATATCCTTCTTGCAAGCGTTTCCTTTTTTCTACCCTTCTTTTGGAATGTTTCTGAAGTTGTTCAAGTAGTATTCGATCATCGGAATATCACTTCCTATGATGATCTAAAAATATCCTTCTGTATCTAAAGAATTCCATGGGTGTCTCTAATAGCAGCAGCTGGATTATTGGTGAAGCCATGTCTCAGTACAACTCTTCGAGCTCCTCCCTCACGGCGACATCTTCGACGCCCCCTAAGTATCTTGTAATGGAGAGGAACAGGAGGGAGAAGGTAAGGGAAAAGCTTTATGCTCTTCGAAGTGTAGTCCCAAACATCACAAAGGTAAGCTGGAAACATGCATAAAAGATGCACACATTTTTCGATCAGACCACTGTCTTGTCTGCTCCATCATGATCTCACTTCTTATATATTGATTAATTCATGGGCGGATTTGTGGAGTTTAGATGGACAAGGCATCGATCATCAAGGATGCAATTGAGTACATTCAACAGCTTCAGGAGCAAGAGAGGATGTTGCTATCGGAGATATCCGAGCTCGAGTTGTCCAATGAGTTCACAGAAATTATTTATGGTATGGAGCAGGATGATGTGGCCCAAACATCACCCGAACGGCCCCTTGCTCCGGGGTCACCATTCATGCGCCCCTCCATTGAAATTTTGGAAGTATGGTTTGCTTGGTTCTTTCTTAATTATGTTTAATTTTATGGTGCATTAACTTGTTGCAAAAAGTTCTTATCCTATCGATCGATTAGTGTGGGAAGAGGATTAAAAGGCATCATTTTCATATGACATTTCGATCTATAAATAGTTGAAATTTTATCTCTGCTTATGTCTTGATGTTGCAGCTGAAGGTGTTTGCGGTGGGTAATAAGAACTTTGTCATAAGCTTCACTTGCAACAAGAAGAGGGATGCACTAATTAAGATGTGTGAAGTATTCGAGTCTCTTAACCTCAAGATCATCACAGCCAATATCAGCTCCAGCTCTGAAAGCCTGTCGCACATGCTACTTATTGAGGTCTTCTCTTCCTCTCTATCTACTTTTTCACCTTTTGTTAACTACCTTGTAATGTCTAGAGTTACAGCAGTCAATGCTTCCTCCACCTATATATTGGATTTTCATTTATTTTGTCTTCGAGTTCTTTCTCAGTCTCGAGGTATGAACGACAAAGACAAGGGGTTTTTGTTCCTATGTTTCGTTTAGATCTCCATATCACATGGTCTAGTTCCATAGTTTATTCAAAAATCAAATGAAAATGGAAGCTGATTCCGAAGAAGAGGCAGGCAAATGGTAAGGACCATTGCATTTTTTGGTTTGTGCTGCAAGCTCTGATGTTTAAGAAGTCGAAACCGACACATAATTTAAGATCGTAACACACGCTAATTTGCTAAGATATATTTTGAACCGTTAAGTGCGATTTATTTCACATTGCAAATCAGACCTTCCAGAAGAAGCAGATAGATGTTCAAGTAATTGAAACCGACAACTCGGAATTAGTCATGATCTACGAAGAATACACGACATGAAATGGTTTGAAATTGCTATAGAGTTTGTTTTATTCTTCTAGCCATCATCTAATGAAGATGTTCCTCATCATTTATGATTGCAGAATTTGTGTTGAATCGATAATTTTATGTATCACCATTACTTTTATTTCAAAGCATCAGCATCATTTCGTGCCTAGTGCAAATTAATTATTTAACAGGAAGTAGAACTTTTGGAACTACTGAAAGAAATAATGCTGATGCAAATGAATCTGTCATGTCATATATGCTTGCACCCACCGTCATACAACTGCATGAAAACTGGAGAATGACTCCTATGGTTATATGGTCCTGTCCATTTATATCTTTTTTTCTCCCTTTCCTTTTCTTGGTGGAAAGACGGGTCCATTATTGCCAGCTCACATTGTTCTTCCTTGAAGGACATCTAGATAATTACATCTTGACCAAGTTCAATGTTTATTTGGGAGCTTCAAACGAAACAGCTGTGCTGAAAGCAACATACAAGTCTTTATCAACTTGGAATTATTTCTCTATCACCTCAAGAAATGAAACAGGAAGAAAGAAATTCTACCATTTGATATATATATCCTCTTTGTTGCAGAGCCTAACTAATTGTTTTCATTCCGTGGTCGATTTTACCTTAAAATATCTGTCATACTAAGATGCTAGCTTGATTTCCATTTCATAGTTTGCTAATTTAAGCCATTTTTGTTCAGACTGATGAATTTGATGGTTCTGGGCTGAAGGAAAAGATTGAAGCCGCCATCGCAGAACTTGATGTTCCTCGAAACCCATGAGTGTCCATTGAAGTTGATCTCCTAAAGTTATTTGTAACTTGAGATTTTTATTCTTCCTCTGTAATGTCAATGTAATTAAATGCAAGAAATATGTACCTGCTTAATTAAGAGAAAGGAAGGGAGATCTACCTAAACTATAGTTGTGCAAATCCAGATACTTGTAATGCACCATTCAAGGCTCGAACTCAACCCAAAATCTCTAGTTGCTAAATAGAGGGGTGTGACCATTCGGATAAGGGCTCGAGAAGGGTCACGGTGGAATGTGCTGATTAATTGAATAATGAATTAGATACTTGCTCGAAGAACCGATCGGATCATGTATTGATATAATAAGAGCATGGTCAGGATATATAAAGCATCCAGTCTGAAAGCAGCGATCTATGATGAAGCCTATCAATAGTGTTTGGCTGAGAAACCCCATGCACGTACAGAGTAGTGCAGGCTCTTCATAGGGTGGACGGGATTGTTTTTTTTTTTTTTTTTTTTCCGGAACACCAAAGAACGGGGAGGCAGAAACGCCACCCCAAAGCTTTATTCATCTGGAGAAGATCTGACTTAAATGATGTAGAGAGGAGAAAACCCCCTCACGGTACGAGTTAGCACAGGGTGGAAATTCTGTGACCAATATCTCTACAGGACTTTGGTGTAGCAAAGAAACTATTTCCACGGCAATACGTACCTGCGAAGCCATGGGCCTTTTCCTTGGGCAAGAAATCGAATTTATCAACTTATATAACATGCAACCACGTTGGATGTCTGAATTTATCAACTGCTAGACGTAGACAACACACTTCATGTTGAAAGTAAAAGCCCTATACCACCATAAATTCACACATCTAACACCACTCCCTATCTTGCAATTTTGGACGATAAAACCCCGTACCACCATGGATGGCAGCCATATCATCCTTCATCATTATGCTGCACCCCACCATATATTGTACTAACGGTAGCTCATCATATTTTATGAACGAATGAGAGTCGCCCAACTCCAAGATGGATGATGTGGCAATCATCCACAATAGCAGAAAATTTTATGGTGCAAAAATTGCACTGCAGAGGATGCGATCTTCTACTCTATACCTACCACCCCTCTGCTAGTGCTCGGAAAATTGGGATAGGCCCTCGGCAGTTGGCACACTTCTAAATTGGAGACCCAGCGCTTGCCTTCAATTGGAAAAGATTAAATGTTCTTGTGCGGGAATGTGCATCATGAGAATTAGGACCTCAGCTGATGGCTTCCCTCGTCTCAAAATATGGTAAGCGGTGACATGAATTCATTTGGACAAAGTCGTCTGTTGAGAAATGAGCCGAAGTTGCCGTCAGCGTTGGCCTATTGTCGCAACCCACCATTCGCACATCGTTCCTTAAACAAGGTGGATAAAGAGATCCCAGCAACTCCCATTCTCAAATTAAATAAGTACTAGAGAAATACCACCACCAGTCATGGTAGAAAAATAACATTAAACTAAAAATGCAAAATTCTATGAAAAGAAATTAGGTACTTGTCATTGTAAAATTATTTGGTAAATATTGCGAGGTGACAAGCTAGCATTGTTTATCAATAGGAAACCTACTAAATGGATTAAACCTAATAGCTATCTCAAATAGGGAGACGCCCTCCATTTTTATTCATCCTTGCAGCTGATGTTCTCAATCTGATGCTTCAAGTAGTTACAACAAGTAAGCTCATTGCAGGCATCGGTCATCCGCAGTCCACTGGAAACTTGGTATGTCTCCAATATGCAGATAATACATTAATCTTATGCAAGACCTTCAAGCAACATATCAATAACTTAAAATTTGTCATCTATTCCTTTGAATTAATCACTGGCTCGAAGAATTATTTTACAAAGAGCTCCCTCATCGGAATGGGCATTAAAGACAATGGAAGCCACACTTATGCTAGATGATGGTCTACACAACCTCTCGACCGCCCTTGAAGTATTGGGGCTTTCCCGTTCACCATAACAAGACGAGGAGATAAGACAAGGCCGTCTTTAGAGCAAAAGGTTGAAAACAAATTAGATGCTTGCAAAGGAAGTCTGTTTACACTTGCAGAGAGATTAGCAGTAGTAGATGCCGTACTAGGTGCCATCTCAGTTTATTGGATGTTCACCTTCAAGATCCCTTTTGCTGCCATAGAGAAATTATATTGATTTCATAAGAAGAAGATTTTTATAGAGAGGCAACAAATCATATCATGACCGACATAATTTGGTTAGTTGGAAGAAAGTCTGCTGACTAAAACAATTCGGAGGGCTAATAGTTATCAACATCAAACTATTAAATCACTTCCTCTTGACTAAATGGTGGAAATATTATAACGAACCGTATCGGGCTTGGAGGAAACTCATCGACAACATGCACTTCACACACAAGCCACCAAGCCAAACAATAAAGGATGTGGATAAGAAAGCTTCGCCATCATGGAGATGTACTACGAAAACAAGCTAATGGTTCTTCGCTAGCTAGCACAGTCTTCAACCAATAAAAAAGGAGATCAAATTGCATTTTGGCATGATCACTGGTTGCTAGCTAGCACGGTCTTCAGCTACTCGTATGTTATGGTTCAAAAAATTCTACAATCATTTTAAAATTGAGATCATATCCATAGTTTTTTTAAGACTTGACGGTGCCATGAATCTATGTGGCATGTGCTTCGTTGCTTGGTTCATCATTTATAAATTGACTGCTGTGTTCTTTTAAGAGAGAATTATGCTAAACAAACAAATCTGACTACTTGCTTGTGCATGTCTATAAGGATCGGTTCTTTCCTAATCAATCATAAGATCGCTTCATTTTAACTTGAGTGGTTGGGCAGTTCGTTAAGTGATGATACCATTTTACTTTTTTTTTCTTCTCTCTTTATTTTGTTGAATTTCATGAAGGCCCATCACTTTATTTTGTTATTTCATGATCTCTACACCACTATAATCCTTTTTTTTTTATAAATATATTTTTTTAATAAAATTATCGGTAGCCTTTGCCTTTCCATCAATTCAAAAAAAAAAAAAAAAAAAAAAAAAAAAAAAAGCAGCTTATTCCCTATCACCCATATATTGAACAGCGTCCACTTTTACCTTTATGCGGCACTTACTCTGATTGGTCATCAACCACACCCAATTTAACAACACAAGGCAAAGAAGAAGCGAATATCTTCAAAGGATTTTGTGCTCTCTTTCGCTCACAGCAAAAGAAGATGAAGTTAAACGGAAATGGTCAATCCACGTAGGAGTTCTCGATCAGAAACTCCTATCAGTTCCTAAGTTATAGAGGAAATATAAGCCTGTTTGCAACCACTAACCGGAAGCTCTTTGATTCCAGAAACAATCAAGCATTTTAATTGGCTAAGCTATGATGATAGACTCCCGACCATGGAAAATTTGAAGAAAGAAAAAAAGATTAACTTGGGTCTGCTGATTCTCAGTTATTTGCAAATGTCTGGAATGAGCGGAACATGAGAGTGTTCAAATATTAAGCTACTTCATCCGAAGTAATTACATGCAAAACAACAATTCTTCAAAAAATGCTATCGAAAGGAGTGGAAATTTGAAATCAAAATAAAAATGGATGTCCCTCGTTTCAATCGATAAGTTGAAAGTTGTTTCATTTCAATTTTGATTTTAATATAAAATAAAAATTATTTAATTTATTTAAAATTTAATTTTTATTTTTTTAAAAAAATTTAATTTTAATTTTTATTATAAATTAAATATTTTAAAAAATTTAATCTTTTTATTTTAATCCTGATTGCGAGCCAAGCGTCCCGCAAATTCTCGTAGAAAGGCAAAGGAAACGATCATCGAAATCTGCAGTGCCTTCGCTCGCACCACATTACTGTAGCTCGACAAGAAAGCACGGGAAATAGAAAGCGGTGGTTTGCCACCGGTAGGCACCACTTCAGATGTTGTTATTGAACAAAAATAAAAAGTAAAATACCCAATGGCTATTTAATAAAGAGTCTTTAATCTCCGTTTGCTCCCAGTCGATCTCAATACCGTCTTCTCATCTCCTATCACCCCTCATCCTCCCTCTCCGCCATCTGCTCTGGGGTCGCCGCTGTGAAACCCTCCCTCAACCTTTTCGACCCGTATGCCACTGTCGGTTCCTGCTGGTCCTCCGCCTGCCTCTTCCACAAGAAACAAGCGATAGGATTAGAGCAAATTGCACTCCATGAACCACTCTAGAACGAGGGAAGAAGAAAAAAAATCGAATCCGTGGGAAAAGAAAAGAAAGCGGGAGCGAGGGGAATGAAAAAGGAGAGACATTCTCCCAGATTTTTTTTTTTTTTTGGTAATTAAAGTTTGCATTCATGCTACCGTTGTTGTCAGAGGCGATCCCCTCCATCAATCTCACACGGACGAGATCAAATTTTTCTGTTTTTTTAATTCCAATGGGTGTTATGAAGATGGTGATGGGAAATGAGCTGATGACGTGGTAGGACTGGACTAGTCCAATTCAGAACCGATGTGGCCTCCAGTGAAGCCGGGAACCAAGAGGAGTAGACCGGAAGACCTTCAAGGTCATATGTCATGTGATGAGAAATATTACAGCTCAGCTGGATATTTGTCAAGTCGCTGTCCACCCAAGCCTAACTAGACCCTCTCACCTTGGCATCCGATCATTTACCTCGGATGAAAGGGCTTTCCCTCCATCAAGCTAAAAATTACTTCGAATCTTCAAATGATTATAATGCAATGCTAGATGGCTACAGCACTGCTCCAAACTATTGAGATAGAAGATTCAGGACCATCAGCTATAAATAAACTTGGCCTTCATAGAAGGTAATCATTCACCGGCCGCTAAATCTCAATTAGAACGGTATCCTATATCTTTGATTTTTTTTTTTTCTTTTTCCTTCTCATCTCCCAACAAAAAATTTTCACCAACTTAAACGTGGGAGGATCTGGCCAAAGCCAATCCAACGAGCTCTTTGATCATATTCGTTGCGTTGTAGGTCCATATAATCGACCTGATGATCGATAGCAACAGGTACCAATGGTGCTTGCAAATACAGCACATCCATGAAGCCCCAATAACTTTGTCTCCAAAAACCTAAATTCCAACTAATAACATGAGATGTATGTTAAAAAACTGTGTTATATATGTTACATTAATTAGAAACTATATACTACCTTATATTTCAACACAACAGTGTTAAACACATTGGGCGCTAATTTGATTTGGATGGAAGGGGATTCTACCATCATAATTTAGTAGATTTGCAATACTTCTATGTCTGGACACAGATATATTCCCTTGCAAAGGACATTATGCAGTGGAAGAGGTCGATCTGGGCATTTAGAGCAAGACACGTGGTGGGCAACTGGGTTGTAGATTGGATGGCGGCCAAAGCATTAGAAGGTGATGGTTTTCATCTCTGCTATTGACCAGCTGCAACCTAATTTAGTAAGAATAAATAATGCAGACGCTCGTGGAGTTTTGTTTGCTTGGGCCTAGGCCCAACTTTGCTTGTTGATGTATGCCATGTTTCTGTTTTCTATTGACATGCTTGCCTCCTTTTTTTATATCAAAAAAAAAAAAAAAGGCCCCAAAAACCTTCCTTGGCATGATTTTAGATACATGTACAAGAGCGAGAGAAGAGGAGAACGAACGCACGTATTTACATCAAATTTCTTTGAGGACTCGGTCTCAATAAGGGAGATAAACTATTCACGAGTCTTTTATGATCGTCCATAATTTCTTTTCTAATCAAAGATTTCTCCATCAGCAAAGATGGACCACTCATAAGTCTCCAATGACTGCCTAGTTTCGACAAGAGGAAGACAACCGTTGACGGTGAGAGCGATGTTGTCGGATGCCTAGCGGCATGTGTGGGACAACGGAAGGCCAACTGGTAGGGGTGAACGGCATTACTTTTGCCTAGGGTAGGGTATGAAAGTAGAACTGCGATTGGGATTGCAGGTCTGCGATGGGGATGCCCGTGAGTGAATGACAAGCTGGTGTTGAACTGCGGGAAGAAATTCAGGCAGGACCTGAACAGGCCCTCAAAATATCTTATATAGGATAGGACAGACATCTAAATGCACCCTCTCTCTCTCTCTCTCTCTCTCTCTCTCTCTCTCTCTCTCTCCCTCTCTCTCAAGTAGGAATTAAATATCAAGGATCAAAAAAGAGTTTAACTCCCAACAATATACCTCGTCCTATTTGAAATCCAATAAAAGTTCCGAAATCAACTTGACATCACCAAATTCAATTAAAAAAATTTGAAATGTAAATAAATTAAAATTTAATCTAGCAGCAAGCATCATATGTACAATTAAGGTCTAAAATAGAAAAACTGTCATCTCGTCATCTGGATCAATTATATCATACGATCGCATGAATTTTAGAACAAGTCTTAGGGATCATGTAAGGTTTATAAGATGACTTCTTGGCTCGAACTCCATGATCAAATTCATCCAATACCATGCATCGAGAATTAGGATTACGAACTTTGCAGCTTAGTAAGAATCCCATTATATTTATATCAATATGATGATATAATTTAAAATAATAAATAAATAATATTAAAGAAAAATTATAAGTTATAAAATTTCATATCAAGTATCCAATATAACTCAATAGTTATATATACATATATCATAAATTATCATAAATCCATCATAAATATCATCAGTAGTTTCAAATGACTTATTATTTATATTTTATTAAGATTCCAAATCAATAGTTATATTTCAGTTTTAGATAATCATGATCACATTTCGGTTCATGACTGATAAACCATAAACCACACTTCGATCTGTAGCGGCAAATCATAATATCCATACTTCGGTCCATTATGGTAAATTAGGATATTTTTTCTTCAGTCTACGATGGCAAACTAGAATATTCATACTTCTATCCATGATGGCAAGCCAAGATGTTATGATTTGGTCTATAACTAGTAATCCAAGATATCACAATTTAGCACATGATTGGTAATCTATATCATAGCTAGTCCAAATCCTCTTCACAATTAATAAATTATTCAATAATATCATATTATATTTCTTATTTGATTTTAAAAAAAAAAATCTGATATCTTATACTCAGTAATCAAAACAATCAACATGTGATATATATATATATATAATAAAGAATCATATATTCAATGTAATATCAGAAATTATCATATATAATATAAAAACATATATATAGATGATCATATAAAGGGATCTTTATCTCTACTAATTTCAGACTTAAACATAATGATTGATCAACTTTTCAATTTGCGAACTTGTAGATAAGGTATGTCGCTGGACACCTTCTTATACATATAGTTATACCTCTATATAATTAAGGTCAAATATAAAAATTATATATGATTAAGAATGGAGAAAATTATGAAAAAATATCTAAATGTTATAGGTTCAGGACCTCTTATAAGATCAACCAATTGATCTAAGTTTATCCAAATATCTTGCTCCACTGATCCATAAAAACTCTAGAAAGAAAAAGAAAAAGTTAGAGAGAGAAAGAGTACAGTAGAGAGAGAAAGAGAGGAGAGAGATAAGAGAAGAAATTTTTTTTTTCTTTTTCTTTTCTCTCTCTCTCCTTTTCTTGTTTTCTACTTTCTTCTTTATGGGAAAATAGGGAAGGGGAAGATTTAGGCCAGCCACCTTCCATGGTGGCTCCTCCAATGACAACCTATGATGGCTATGGATCTCGATGTCTTCAGTCTTCAGTAACTGAAGCATGGCCAGTGATAGTGGTTGGTTTGATAGAAGAAAAAAATAGAAAAGAAGGGAGATCTCGGGCTAACCACCTTCCACGATGGTGGCCTTCGATGACAGCGGCCCCAATGACTCCAGTGGTGATAGCTCCAACCTTCGGTGATTTGATCATGACCATGTCTTGTGACGATAGCCATCCAACAAAAAAAAAAGAAAACAAGAATAGGGGAAGGCCCTGTTCATCAAGAAATTCGGCAATTTCTAGTGGCAATTGGGTGATTGGACCCCTTGATGATGGTTGAGGAACTTGGAGATCACTGCAGAGAAGAGATCGAGGTGGATTACCTCACCTTCAATGATGAATTGGCAATGAATTGTTGAGCAAAATCAACAAAAAATAAAAGGAATTCGAGGGGTTTTCTCCAACGATCAATTTAGGCAGAGGGGCAACTCACTTAGAGAGGGAGGGCAGGGATTTTATAGCTGGGACCTAGAGCTCCATTGAGCCCTAAAGTTCCCTCCTTGTCAAATTTCGGGAGAAAGAAAACTCCCATCGAGAGCCCTCCTCTTCTGATCTCATATACCGTTCCCACGTTGGGCGGCCCAAACATCCGATCCAAGTCAATTTTAAATGAGTTCTCACAAAAAATTATTAGCAATAATAATTAGAAAAGATTGAGCTTTCATATTCTTGAATTTGCTAATGTTGGAGCGGAAAGCCATAACTAATAGCTTACCAGCTGGCTATAATCGACTATCACTTTATAGCATGTCAAGACCGACTCCACCAATTGACTTTGCTATCGATCCACGAAATCCATTAGAGCTTGCACAAAATTTATCATGAAAGAAAAAATATTTAGAGCAAACACAAGTTAATGTGTACCCAAAAAAAAAAAAAAATATTTTATTCATTAATTGATCGAAAAAAGGGCTGTATAAGGGATATTTACAGGCCTTGGGATCCCTTTCAAGTGATAGGATAAATTGGGTGTCCCCAAAGTTTGAAAGTAAGTCAAACTACTAAAACTTGTGTATTATGCATTCTCATCATTGGCAAGCTTTAGTATAGATTTTTCTGCTGATGATGAACTAAACATCATCAGATTGGTTCACATGACAACCATGTCACCCATTTAATGAATATGATAGACATTAGTTTACCGTTAGATGCCCTGATTTACATCTCCAAGCCAGACTCAGTTCCATGTGATCTTCGGACGGTTGATGGTATGCTATCAGATCTGATGGAGTCCATTTCAATGTATTGGTTTGTTTCAAGAGCAAGTCTCCTAGAAGTTCCTATTGGATGATGTCCCAGGCAATGTTGGTCATTTCTGACAATTATTGTAGCAACGTTGGATTAGTATTGGTAAGATTCGGAGACCGTTAATTACCTCTCATTAGGCAAGATATCGAGCATTCGATTCCAAAAGCAGTTTTGAGGGAAACTTCAAAAATACTATCGCAGCATTAAAATTACATATCGATGGGGCTATTCTACGCATGCTCGTCCATCCGCTCCAACACCAGGATTTAAATCGAACATGCCAGCTTGATGCCAACGGCTACCTGCTAACTGACGCTACCCCACCAAACGGTCGGCTCGAAACGTCGGCAAACTGGAGACAATCCAACTCAAGGCACAACGGTTCTAACCCGGGGGTAATTCCGTCAACTGAGATCTCATTACAGAACAACCCCTTCTTTCTTATAAACTATCATATAATATCAGACGGAAGCGTAATTACTCCATGATATTGAGGGTAATTTTGTTATTAAGATGATTATAGATTTCCAATCTGAACTAAGTTACGTGAACAGCCTCATTTGGCCGCAATACAAGTAAGGGCGTTTTCGCCATCAAAAAGAAACAGGGGAGCGGAACCTGTGATTTGGGTAAACTAGTTGGAGCATTACCGTCATATGGGAGGCTTCGAATCCTCTGTTCGACGGACACCCAGTCACCCACCGCTGCCAATACGTGATACTTGCAAGGGGCATCATCGTCTCTCTCTCCCCCCGTGTCCCCCAATCATTGCGATCTCGGTTTCCGGATCTGAGGAAGCGGAATTCTGAGGTCATTTGGCTCTCATTTCTCTCGAGGTAAGCGATCTCTAGTTCTCTCCTTTTCTCTTAAATTAATTGATCGAGATTTCTCTCCTTTTGTTTGGATATCTTGGGAGAAATACGTTCCCGTTAGTTCTCTTGTTTGACGAGCGATTTTTGTAGTTGTTTTTCCGATTTTCTTTTCTTTTTTTCACAAAATCTTTGGAAAAATATAGTTTTTCCTTAATGTTGTTCTCCAGATGTTCTAAAATGCAAGATCTTTAGTTATTTTGGGATTCTGATCTCCATCTCTTGAGCCATTTGTGATTCTTTTGTTTTATTGGGAATTACGTGCAAAGATTTGGCTCTGTTCGGATCGTATTTAATATTAGATTCTTATTAGGCGTTATACTCATTGGTTGTTATGATTTGTTAGTATTTTATTCTTTTTCCTCGGATGGTACCCACCCCCCCGCCCCCCCTCTCTCTTTCCTTCTTCTACTGATGCCTAGGAACAAGCTAGCCTTTTTAGCTGTGAACTTCCTAGAAAATGTACTAAAATTTTATGTTTTTTAAAGTTGACTTGCTGCCTTGCTTTGTGGGAATCAGTACATATCATGAGTAATTTGTGGTTGAAGTCATAATGGAGAGGGAGCATGAAGTACCACAGATTAACTAGTTTATCCGTTAGCTCAATCTTCTTGAGAAATTTTATGTGGCTGCTCACAGATTAACTAGTTTATCCGTTAGCCCAATTTTCTTGAGAAATTTTATGTGGCTGCTCACAGTGAAGTACGTGGATTTGGGCTAGGGTAGCATCTGAGTCTCCTCTGTGTGAAGTTGTAATTATCACACCTTGTCTAGCTGCAAAGCTTCCTTCTATTTGGAGCTGTGAACTCAAGGAAGCTTTTTGCTAGTGATTTCTTGAAGCCCCTTCAACGTTTTCTATTAATCTTAGGGTCCGTTTGGGGTATGTCAGATTATGAGATAACCTGATAATTCATAAAAATTATTTACCTGAAAAAATGATTGCAGAGAAAAATTTTTTTACTATATTTGGTTGGTGGAAAAATTACTCCGCAAAATGATACCAAAAAAGAATTATTACGTTTGGTTGGAGGTAATCCTACATGAAAATATAATAAAATTTATAAATATATTTTTTAATATAAAATAATTTTTTAATATTAAAATAGTATTATCATCTTCAATTAGTTTTTATATGATGACTATAATCACATAACCCTTTGCATAATGCCATATCCATCTTAATTTTTTATAAAATTTTTTTATTGAATAAAATTTGAAGAACATTAAAATAAAGTCAATGATTACATATGCAGCTTTATTGGGGATAGTTTTGTCAAACATAGATTACCACCACTTGAAAATTTGTTAAATACTAACCCTCTCATGGTATTTGTTTTACCATCTCTCTCTAAAAAATAAGCATGGAGCCCATCAACTTTTTTACCATCTCTCTCTTCCACTTTTCATACCAAACATGGTAATCTGACATGGGAATCATTTTTTCATGCCAGATTACCCTCAACCAAACTGCCCCTAAGAGGAATAAATAGTTTGCTGACTTCTCTTGGATCACTGTCTTGCGGCCTTTGTGGTATTGTATTTTACTTATATGTAAATTTAAAAAACTATATAGTGATGGGATCGATTTCTTCTTTGTTTGAAAAAAATTGGCAAGAATCATTATTATGTCAACTTTTGGGAGATGCCAGCAATTATGGGAGGAGAGAAGTAAGCAGCATGGAAGACAAGACCCTTGTTGGTGGAAACATTTCTTGGTGTATGATGCTTTTGAAAGGATTATATTTGTTTGTGTTGGAAACATGGATTTCTATGTAATTGTCCATGATGGGCTTATTAAAAAAAAATTCCCACTATTTGGATAACTACTAGGTATTTGAGTAAGAGTGGAAAGTTTTTTCTATTCCATCGTAAATAACTCCGCAGTATTTGAGTAAGAGTGGAAAGTTATTCCTTATTAACTACAAAAGGCAGTTATCTCTCGGAGACATCGATAAAAAAAAAAGTGGTATGGTGAACAAAACAAAAAAGTTTTTTGTCTCTCAAACTATCTCAATGACATCCAGGAACAAGTGAATTTGGATGGTGGACAAAAGGTGTTTATCCATTCATTATTTACATCTAACTACGAGCATATTGGTTGATTGGTGATTCACTCCACACAATTCCTTGGGGTAACATTTTATTTTTAGACTTAAATGTTTGGAATTTATGAATTTTTTAGCATCATAATTAAAATAGATAAATTTATTTTAAATTATTCTAATTATCCAAAAAAATTTTCATTGGTATCAAAGCATATAGGGGTGTTTCTTAATCATATATATGTTGTAGAAATGATTATACTTTATGTATTGATGTGTTAATTGCAATAGAACCGTTTTGTAGCATTTTTTTCAATTGACATGGTTAGGTTTATTACTAGGCTGTGAAATTTTGCATGTCACTAGATTACAGATGTGTGATGTAATCTCAAAAATTTCATGGCACGAGATTTTGTATGTTGAGAGATATTGGTAACCCAAACCAATTGAACCAAAATCTTGTTTTAATTATTTCTCTCTATATTTCTTTTAGACTATGAAATTTATATTGTTTAAACAAATCTTCATAAGCTTTCTGTGGATATAAAATTCATAATTTTTGGAGTTAAAATGAGAAATTCGGATCAAAATCGGTTCAATAACAAGTTTGGTTCTAGTTTGAAAGCTTTTAGATGATATACTCTCCATACAACATATATTTGTACATGTGCGAATAAATCAAGTGCATGATTTCTTGTTTTGGAGTAATAATTTATTTAAATCATCATGAAATTGTGCTATATGTATTTCTAGACTGACTTATATTCTTCTTGTAGTTGACATGTATTATTTGTTGAGGCCTGAGTACAACCACCTTTATGGTCATATGCCTAAATCTTGGTATCTAGACCATAAAATGAGGCCTGATCAAATGCTAAGTGAGCATGTTCAGTATATGAGATATTTATGATTGTTTGGAACTAGGAGGCACTTAGTTAAGCCAGCATAAAGCATTGGTAGGTCTTGTAAATTCTTTGCCTTCCAAACATGAGAAAGAAAAGACTTTGCTGAGACATGTCTGACAATACAATCCTAATAGCAAATTTGATTTTGCTCATACATCAACATTTATTAAATAATAATAAGCATGTCATTATATTATATTAATCAGTGAACACAAAACATAAGTCATAAATTTTGCCATAAAAGAAATATGTTTTAACAAATGTCTAAAAGATAACAACAATCAAATAAATAAAAAATAAATTAAGTCCTAGCTCTTCTAGTTGTGGCTCTCCTAGCTATGGCAAGTGCATTACTCATACTTTTCACATATGCACTTCTTCTTTTAATCTGATGCTTTTCTAACTTAGTACTTAGCAATTCACAATCATAGTACTTCGGATCTTTATCTACAAGATCCCAAAATGATACATCCTACCACCGATGACTTTATCTTGTTTTATGGCTAGATGAAGCTTTTTATCTTCCAATACTCTGTCAATCACTTTTCCTAACCAAAAGGTTCTATATTTGAAAAGTTTAACTCCTCTAGTGTTTCTTAGACTTGGAACCAATGACAATATAGCGGTGCACCTAATATTGCTTTTAATAACATCTGCAACTTGGTACTCTTTATGCATCTATTTACTTATAGGAGATGCATAAAGAGCATCAAGTTGTAGATGCATAAAGAGCGTCAAGTTGCAGATACTACTAAAAATAACATTAGGCACACTACTACATTGTAACTAGTTCCACATCTAAGGAACATTAGAGGAGTTAAAACTTTTCAAAGATAGAACATTTTGGTTAGGAAAAGTGATGACAAAGTATTGGAAGATTAAAGCTTCGTCTAGCCATAAAATAAGATAAAGTCATTAGTGGGAGCAAAATGTCACGTTAGAAAAGTGTCGAAGCAAAAGAAGAATGCATATATGAAAAGTATGAGTACTGCACTTGCCACAACTAGGAGAGCCACAACTAGAAGAGCTAGGACTTAATTTGTTTTTTATTTATTTGATTGTTGTTATCTTTTGGACATTTGTTAAAGCATATTTCTTTTATGGCATAATTTATGACTCATATTTGGTGTTCACTGGTTAATACGATACAATGACATGCTTATTGTTATTTAATAAATGTTGATGTATGAATAAAATCAACTTTGCTGTTAGGATTGTGTTGGCAAGCATGTCTTAGCAAAATCTTTTCTCTCATATTTAGAAGGTAGAGAATTTACAAGACCTACTAATGCTTCATGCTGGCTTAACCAACTGCCTCCTAGTTCCAAACAATCATAAATATCCCACATGTTCTAAAATGCTCACTTCTGATCAAGCCTCATTTTATGATCTGGATAGCGAGAAGTCCATCACGTGCGAGTGGGAGATGTTGGAAACATGAATTTCTATTTAACCACCCATGATGGGCTTATTAAAAAATCTTCCCACTATTTGGATAACTGCTTGGTATTTGAGTAAGAGTGCGAAGATGTTTCTATTCCATCGTAAATAGCTCCCCAGTATTTGAGTAAGAGTGGGAAGTTATTCCTTATCTCATCGTAACTGCAAAAGATAGTGATCTCTCTAAGACATCCTATAAAAAAAAGAGGTACGGTGAACAAAGCAAAGAAGCTTTTTGGCTCTCAAACTATCTCTGCGACATATCCAAGAACAAGTGGATTTGAATGGTGGTCAAAAGGCATTTATCCATTTATGATTTACGTCTGACTACGGGCATATTGGTTGATTGGTGATTCACTCCACACAGTTCCTTGGGGTAACATTTTTTTTAAAAAAAACTTAAATATTTGGAATTCATGAATTTTTTAGCATCATAATTAAAATACATAAATTTATTTTTAATTATTTTAATTATCCAAAAATTCCTTCAGTTTGGGACTCTGAGATTTGAGTAGGGTAAGCAATCTTTGACGGGCAGGAAAGTTTTTTCCTTTTTTGTTTTGTTGACTTCTTATGAATATATTCAGTTGAACTTGCATGTCAGTTAATAGAAAGTTGCATTGAGTTGGTTCCATGTGTATGCTTCCGACTGGGTTATGTGCTAAAAATCAGCACTGCAGGCTAATGGGGTTTCACCCTTCTTTTATCTTGTCTCTGGATGATGTTCCATGTTCAAAACTGAGTAGGTATTTCCCCAAGTGTTTTATGTGGGTAAATATGCTGGTACTCCCACTGTTACTTGAGGGTGCACAGAAGTTTAAAACATTCCAGTTGCAGCCAGCTAATGGAGAAATAAGGTGTCTTGCTTCATTTCTTGATGAAATTAGGGGTGCTACAAGCTGTGGTGATGATGTCTTCTCTCATATCTATAATAATGCAAATAAGTTGACAGATTTTGCAAAGGGATGGGTTGAAAAACAGAATGCCTTTTCACTTGCAATTTTCTCCTTAATGTTTTGGAGACATCATCTCTTTCAATTGTCTCTATGCATACATAAGATATTTCGGTGGCTATATTTCACATCAAGTTCACATGTCGCCGATCAAAGAGAAATGCTTGATGGTTGTTCAGAGCAATTATCATGGTTCCACTGTTATTGGGAAACCTTCTTTGAAGGCTAACTCACTTTTTGAAGGAAACTACTCATATTCATCCCTGACAGGGTTTCCAAAAGTACATTTTTTTTTGTTATTAGTATGTAACACTTAGAAAGGGATATCCATTAGCTAATATAAATATCTATTTGCGTGAATATTGACTGGGAAATCAAGTATTGAATGTCATCCATAAGCTTGAAAATTATTTATTCTAAGTTATCAACATTTGTAGCAATTATTCATGTACATGTTTATGCCATCAATAAAATGGAAAAAATATTGGTTGGTTCATTGATTTGTTTTCCTTCTTGTCTCTGCATTCTGTACCCTAGCAACTATTTGTTGAGACAGGTTAATTTTTTGACTTGCTCAGGCAATACGGTTAATTTATTGTTTGTTATATATTTGCTTCCTGTTAACTTTATCTTATGCATTTTCTACATTTTTTTAATGCATATGGAAACCTATTTTACAACTTCTAAACATGTAAATAAGAAGAAAATGATATATTGAATATCCAAATGTATTAAAGATGTTGACAATCTATCCACTAACTTGATTTAGATGCTAAGATATACTATTTGGTCCATCGGGTGTTCTCTTTGTTTACTTTTTGGCTTTTGCAGTAAATGATTGCATCTAAGACCCCTTAATATCAGTGTAAATTCTGTGAACTTTGGCAGTCATCACACTATTTGCTAATCTGAAATTACACTTGCTCTTTTCTTTTCATCTATACTTAAATGATCAAGCCAATGTTTATTATCTGTTTTTTGCAGGCTTGTGTGGATTGATTTGGAGATCTGTTGGTGATATTTATCACTCAAGAAACATCATCTTCATTGGAGCATACTGAAACATTGAGTTGTTGTCATAAGCTGATTGCTATCATCTCTTCACAGCAGAAAAACATAAACAACTTATTTTGCAGAGACTTCTTTGCATAACAATGGTAATCATATGATCAGAAGTTAAAATTTGACGGTGATTTTAATTTGTTCTATACTTTGTAAGACCTTTTATATCTTTATGCACTTGAAAAACCAGCTTTCATTTTTAATATTTTGTACCCTCTTGTACTTGAGCTTCTTTTAATTAAGGAAAATGCTCATTATTTTCTCAGGCAACAAATGAAAACCTTCCACCTAAAGTCATCAAACAACTTGCCAAAGAACTGAAGAATCTTGATGATACACCACCAGAAGGCATTAAAGTGGTTGTAAATGATGATGACTTTTCTACTATATTTGCCGATATTGAGGGTCCTGGTAGATTTCTGATATACATACATTTTTCATATATATAAACATAGATATATGTATATATATGTATGTATATGTATATATATATATACATACACACACACCTTTTGCCATGGAAGTAATGCTTGATGAATTTATGCTGCGGGACCTGCTTGATGCAGCTGGTACGCCATATGAGAATGGTATATTCCGCATGAAGCTGTTATTATCACATGACTTCCCTCAATCACCTCCAAAAGGTCTTTCCTTATGATATAAATTTTTATAGTCACATTCTTCAGTGTGTGGAGTGTTAATCATCCCTATTCTGTTTTTGCAGGTTACTTTCTGACTAAAATCTTTCATCCAAATATTGCAACAAATGGTGAGATTTGTGTGAACACACTAAAGAAGGACTGGAATCCAAGTCTTGGTTTGCGACATGTTTTGCTTGTGAGTTGAAATGTTGCTAATCCCACCTTGATGATTTATTTATGTTAATTGTTAACTATTTCAGCATGTCCGTTGTTCCATCAGAATTCTGTTGGACGTCAAGAAGGTTATCACTATTTTTTTCTCTCTCATTTCAATACCACCTTCTCAAGCTAGTAGGTACTTTGTTGGAATTGGTTCTTGGAGATTTACATATTCAATCATTTTGCATGTCTGAGCTAAATATTTTCTCCCTGTTATCTATTATTTCCACACTTCACTTGATTTTTATGATTAGTTTGTGTTTGATTATACTTGGCAAGTTTCAAATTGTGATGCTGACTCCTTGATGAATTTAATATCTTCCTCTTTTCAATTGGCAAAGCAAACCATCTTGGCATATTAATCATTCAACTAATGTGGTTCATATTAACATTGCTGGCAGGTGGTCAGATGTCTGCTGATTGAACCATTTCCTGAATCTGCACTCAATGAACAGGCTGGTAAAATGTTGCTTGAAAATTATGAGGAGTATGCAAGGCATGCCAGGTTAGCTCCTCTCCCCCCACCCACCCCACCCCACCCACACACCTTCTCTTTAGTTAAATTTTGTGAAATTTTATTTTCAACTGATCACGAATTATGGTTTTACCACTGTTGTGAAGTTTGTCTCATGATATAGGCCAATGTTTGATTTCGATAATTCATATGAAAGGTGAGACTCATGGTGGATTTAGCATTTCACAGGTTGTATACTGGAATCCATGCTGTCAAACCTAAACCAAAATCTAAGACCGGAGCTATCTCTGAGTGCACCATGGCTCTTAACGTGGATCAGAAAAATGTGGTTTCAAATGACAATGTGTTACTGCCCCCCACCCTGCCGACCGCTAACACAGCCTCCAAAGTATCAGCAACAAATGGCCAGGATCAGAATGCTGTCGTTCCTGCAATGGAGCCTGCCGTTGGAACATCAGCAATTGAAATGAAGGAAGGAGCTGTCACTGCAAAAGTTCACGTGGATAAGAAGAAGATGGATGCTAGAAAGAAGAGCTTGAAGAGATTATGAGGAGAGTGAGGGAGAAGATTTTAGATAAGGGGTACATGTTGTATTGTAGAGGACATAATCAATTGGAACTACGAGAGAGCATTTGTAATCTAAACATTTTTGGACATTCGGGTTCGGGAGGGGGGGCCGGAGGGAGAGGGAGTCATTACATCTCATTCTTTCGACTTTCCTTTGTGCAATCACTCAAATCATTGTGGCCAATGGCAATGCATAGTTTGGTTTCTTATATCTTGTGCTTGTGTTCGTGTTCATTCCTTCAATGATGAAACTCGTGCTTCATCTTCTCCTCCAGATCTTAGCTACATGCCAACACGACAACTTTCCTCTCGTCATTTTCCTGCTAGACTTTCCTTTGCAACTTTTTAATGAGAACTGTTTGGCTGATGGGTTCATGACCTGCAGCTGATGGCCTCATTAACGAGATTGGACCACATTAGCTGTCGTATTCAGTCTCCTAGGTTACACGGCAGTGCTCTTTCTTGACCCTTGGAAGTCTTTTGCCCATTTTCCTTCCCACGCTAATATTTTGAAAAAAAGAAACGTATGTAGTTCTGTAACACAGCCAGATAATGAAAAGAAGATCCGTTCTTAGTTTCTTTACCTTTCTTTCACCTTCTAAGCAACCATATATAACTTTTGGCTCCGACAATGGCTCATGGCACCACGAGAAGTCACAAGATGCATGAATCTTTTAGTTGCATCGGCAGAACTTTGACAACTGTTATTTTTATTCATGCTTTGTAGTTTCCGCCTGCAGTTTGACCTTGCCCACAAGAATAATTGCGACAATGAAGAAGATTCTGACAGCAGACATGAAAAAATAATAAAACGCACCATACACCAGACGTACTCCATCATATTTAATATAAAAAAGGAACAAATATTTTCAATTGTTCTTGTCATTGCATTTTGGAGCTGCACAGGCTTCCGGCGTCGATCTTTACTTTGAGCTCCTTAAAATGATCTGTGTGTGGTCCATTAGCCTTCCAAATATGGGTACCATAATTCTTTCTTTGGCATTTCTTATCGGAGCACACAGATATGCCGTTTTTGTTCCATGCACGTCCCCCTCTCTCTTTCTCTGGAATCTCGCCTCTCATCATCCCTATCCACCACCGGAAAAATCCATCCGATTGCCTTCATTTCCCCGTTGAGCGTGCACGGCGAGCCACCGTCGTTTCGTCGCTGGAGTTAAGGGACTCAAATCCCTGTTCTCCACCCTCTTTCCAGTCTCGAGATTCCTTCTTTAACCCGATTGAGAGGTCTCCCCTGTTTCTTCTTTTCTTCTTCTTTTTGCCGGCCGACCACTGTCGCTGGCTACTTCCGCGGCTGCCGTGGTACGCTGCTCTCCGGCCACCGTCGCCGACCGCCGGCCTTCCTCCTTCCGGATCACACGCAACGCCGTCTCACCTGTTTTTCCTTTTTCTTCTTTTTCCCGCCGGACCGGCAGCCGTCGTCGGATGTGGCCACGTTTTGGTCACCGTGGGCCGCCGCCGCGGACACCGCCGCCGTGTGTTGCCACCCCGGGGCGGTATGGCCGCCCTAGAGCCGTTGCATTCTTTCCCTCTGGGAAAACCGTCGGTCTCTTGCTTTCTCTCTCTTCTTCACTTTTTCTCTCTATTTTTTCCCCCATCTCTGGATAGCTTAGAAAGCAACGGAGGGTCAAGGCGCTTCGCGAGTTTGGATAAGTCCTGGACCAGAGTTGCATTATCTCAGAATTGCGAGCTAGCATTGTGCAGCCATATATCTTATTTCTATAATTTTTTTATTATAAAATCTAGGTGTTTATAATTAATTTGATGGTGAGATCCGGGAATAATTGTTTGGACAAACTAGTGTTAGTGTTAAGATGAACATTTTGCCCCTAAGTTTGTAGAGCGAACAATGGATTAGTGTTTGCTATATTTGAGTTTATCATTGATAAAAGATATAATCATCTTCATTATTATAGAGAATTTTATATACACATGTACTATATTAATGATTAAGATAAATAAATTTGATTCATATAGTATATGATTATGGATATTTTATATATAGGTACAAGTACCATGTGCCGATGATTTGATGTTACTTGGATTATGATTTTTTTTTAATTCTCTATAGAATATGTTAATATAAAATTATAATTGTATAATGAGGTATGGGCAATATTTAGAGTAGTTGGCTATATAAGAAATATGGTATATATGCTGGATTAACCTTGGATTAGGTACAATATTGTGTTTGGCATACCATGGCTCAAGTATGACTATGTCCAATGTTGGAAACTCAATTTCACATGATAAATTATGCTTAAAAATAGTTGTGACGTAATTAATTAAATTGAATTTTATATAATCGTAAGGGTGGAGAAAAAGGGGGGCATCTAAACTAGTTGGCCATACGTAAAACATGGTCTATAGTGGTGTGCTAAGATATAATATTATGGTTACCGATCATGGATGGAAGCATGGCATCTGCCACAAACTGGAGCATAGCCATGACTAGTCCAATGTCAAAATCAAATAAAGATGATAATTGTGTATAATTAAATTTTGCATATCTATAAGATCAGAGAAAAGAAAGGCATATAACTAGGCGACGTATGTGAAATGTAGTATATATCAACCATAGGCTGAAATGCAGTTGCCAGTCATAGATAAAAATATGGTGTGTTTTATACTACTGCAAGCTGAAGCATGGACAAGATTGATCTAATACTGATTGAGCCAGTTAAAATGATGGTGTTGCTTATATGTGTGTTTTATGAATGAATACATTAGATCTGTTAAGCATCATTCAATTATCAGATTGTTGATGTATAAATCTTATTATTTTTCTATCAATTATATATATGCCCAAAAATATCTTCATATTCATGCTAATATACATGCATAGAGGATTTTTTGCCGTAAAGCTCATCCTACTCTTTATCTCCCCGTTTCAGAGTCATAGGATACTTAGTGCTTGCCAGCAGTTTGGGATCATTGATGAATGGATGAATAGTTAGAACATTATTGATGCTAGTTAAATAACTAAATTGATAATTGGATAATTTTGTTACTTATTGGTAATGGAATTATTTTGATGTGAATTAAGATTATTATTATCTAGTAATGGTATGGTTGTATTGAATTTACATGCCTTGTGTGTTCTCTTGGGTCTTATCTTATAGAATATGCAACCATATCATATTATCAATTTGGATAATGAATTTGGGATATGGCATGCTTATTTCAATTGGTATCATACCTGAGCTTGATAAAAAAATTGATATGGTTCATGATCTTGGCACAAAATGGAGCATGAATCAACATGAACCGATCCTTACCAAGGTGAAATGTTCAAAATTGTGTAATTCAATCAAGTTAGGCCCTAGTTAGGGTCTGATTAACCACTCCTCTCAATAGTTGAGAGAGAAGGTTACCACACCCCTTTTTTCGCCCTCAATATCATCATTGAGCAATGTAAGAGGGAAAAAAAGGGAGGAAGAGAGGGAAAAAATGGGCAAGAAGGCACGTTATTAATTCAACTCATCAAAAAATTTTCTAGATCTTATTTTTTATTTTTTTCCTCATCCCACAAACAAAATTAAAAATATTAGAAAAATCATGCCGAAGTTATATATTTTGGCATGATTTTATGATATCCCTTGACTAGAGTCAAACATATATAATAGAATAAGTTTTGGAGTTTTATTTTTTTTAGTTTTCTCCTAAAATATATTTTGAATGAAAATAAATAATAAAAGAGATGTTAATGTTAGATTCTAAAAATTAATATCATGCCCAGGTCTAGCAGATTATAAGGACATCAACCTAGAATATGTGATGAAGACTCATATTCAGGTTGCCAGCTTAGCCAGTATGAGTAGTGGGGATGGATAAGGTTGCCATTTACAAAGTTGAATTTAGGTCCTTACCATATAAAGAAGGGCCGATCCAAGTCCACCATGTTAAATTGGGTTCAAATGGCCTATCAAGATCCTGAGTAGGTATGATGTCAATTTTGGAGTCAAGCCAGAGAAAGCACATCTATGGATGTGATCTAGACGTACATGAGGGACATGGAAACTTGAGCTGGAATTGAATATTTGCATATATATATATATATATATATATATATATATATATATATAATATGATATTTTAATTTCTTTTTAATGCAAGTATTTTGTACGTAGTTATAGTATTCTCTAGGCATGTGTCAAAAAATCCTAACTTTCACTCAAACTAAATGATGAAAACTTAAAATCTTGTAAAAAGATGAAAATAGATTTTGTTGTTTATATACCGGCCCATATGGAAATACCATCCTGGCACCATATTATTCTAGTCTCCTGCGGTATATAATCTAATATCGTGATTATAAACGTTATTTAATACTAATTATAAACCAAGTTAAAAATACGTAGAAGATTGGTGCTATCAAAGTTTTCCAATTGTAGGAAAGAATCTTGACTTTGGAGGATTTTTTTTTTTTTAAAAAAAAAATTGATGATAAGGGAGGTAAGAAGCCATCCAACTTTACTGGTTGAAATAAAAATAATAAAAATAATATATTTACAGGAAGCAAAGAGGGGAATACTACAGTGAAAATGGTAAAAGGCAATGCTATAAATGACATTTTACGATACTAATAAGCATCGAAAATAAGATCTACGATACTTCAAAAAGCATCGCGTATATAAGAGTAGAGATAAAAAATATCGACGCTTTTTAAAAGTATCGCAATATTTTTTAACAATGCTTTACAGCATCATAAATTTAAATTTTACCGATATTTTTTAGCATCATTAATGACAACGCGTCCTGCACTCTACCAAGACACTTTTAGAAGCATCGCTAGTTAAGTCACTAGCGACACTTATAAGCATCATTAATTTTTTTAATAGAAAAAAAAATATACATATTTTATATATAGAAAAAAAGAATACAAAAATTTATGTATAAAATTATATCAATTATTAAAATATAAACCTGTACAATCATCAATATTCACACCAGAAGCAAACATCAATAGCAAATTTAACCAAAAGACATTGTTTTATATAAATAAAAATAAAGTACTAATCGTCCATTACAATCAAGAGTTCAATAAATTAAAAGCATATAGAAAATATAAGACTATAATAAAAATAAAATGATGTCAATCTGCAGGTGGATGATCGTTACCGTCTCCATATGATGTGTCGCCATCTCGACGGATGCCTGATGTGCCAGGAGCCTACAAGAAACATATGAAAAGCTTGATTTATAAATCTATAAATAAAAATATATAGATCATTAAATTAATATAAAAATATATATTTAATAATATGTGTTTATCTGAGATGGGTCATATATCTCTAACAAAAATGTAAACCGATCAATCTATCTCCTCATGGCCTGCATCTCGACACGGCTCTATCGCATCTCCTCCATCTCAGCAGCATGACTCTATCTAGTCTCCTGTATCTCCATCTCGAGTCTGTGGATGCGTGAATCCTGAGCATCTACTGCAGCATGCTACGTATATCTACTCACCTTAGATAACTAAGTGGGGGTGATTTCTACTCCATAACTCCTCACTCAGCCGTAGCGCTCTGGTCCCATCAACTCTATGAACACCTTGGTCTCGATACAGCTCTACTGCGTAGATGCTGCAGACTCATCCTCACGCTCCATAATGAGAGATGTAGCCCTCTCTTGTATTTATTTTGAAAACAAGAGTTATACATTAATAGCTAACAAAATTAAACTAAAATCATTGCACAAAATAGAATATTAATAATATCATATATATAAATCTCTCGACTCATCCCGAACAAAAGTACCATCCTGATGAGTATGAGTCATCCGGTAAAACTCCACTTTACCAGGTTCCCTTCCATGCTCATCCACCTATATAAATAATTTTAATTTTAAGCAAACAGTTATAACAATTTTAAAAAAAATATGAGTATCATGATACAGACATGATCCACGATACATAATGATATTAGTTATATAAATATTTTAATATAAAAATTATAAATTAATTATGAAAGTTTAAGAAAAATACAAATTCTTATCAGAGTCGTGCATAACTCTTAGACCCCGATGTATGAAGGAACAGATTGAGCTGCTCATATAGCTCTACCAATAGCAGAATAAGTCTATAAAATAAAGTAAAAAAGGACATTATATATATAATATATAATATACAATATAAATTAATATTTTTATAAAATATTTAAAAAAAGATAATGAACCAATAATATACCTGTACCCTCTCGAAGAACCAATAATGAACTAGCTCCATCCACTGATGAGGGGGTACATCAGGAGGACAATTTCTAGCAACCTCCTCCTCTATCATACCCTGTCTCATATAGTCCCTTTTCAATTGTGCTCTATATTCTTTCCATTTGCGGTTGAGAGACTTCATTACAAAATCATAAGTAGATGGAGGGAGAACAAACTTACTCTACAAAAAAAAAAAGTTAAATGAAATAAATTATATAAGTGATTAATAATTAATATACAGTATGAACATCAGTTCATTACCTCTATAACTCGGAGGAGCTCAACTTTGTATGTTGGAAGCATGTCATTCCATTTTGCATAGCCCAACGGACATAGCTAAGGCTTCCAAACAACAGTCCCCAAAAATGAAGTCAATAAGCATGCAGCTTTCTTAACTGGCTGACCTAGCAATTGCACTCCACAACAATTCTCTCACCCTCATGCATCTGCCACACATCTCGTACTACTGTGGATCCGCATTTGGAGCATACTCTCTCAGATCCATTTGCAAAAAATATATAAAAGTAATGATATCATAAATATATATAAAATAAAATAAAAATAAAAATGATATGAAAGATAATATATATCCTGAACGTGTATCTCATCATCTGGTTGATAAACAAGAGGATCATCCTGTGCTGATAATGAAGAAGGATAGAGCTTGAAATGCTGTGCAGCTGAATTGGCCTCAGACTACTATGCTGAAGAAGACATACCTGCCTCTATCTATAAAAATTGGAACTCCACACCAGCATATCATCCCTTGCGATGTATGATGTCACCTAGCATTTATATAAATAAAAGATAGAATCAGTTAATATATGAAGTAAAATAATATAATAATTAATATAAATTATATATGTTGGTGCAGAAACTGATCGTCGCCGGATCCGGCTGGAGCAGAGGTGGACGAGTTCGCCATTGAAGATCTGTAAAATAAAATTTCATCCGGAGCCGATGGGGGGTGGCTTCGGCATGATCCTCCGACGATCAAGTCAGCTCTGGCCAACAGGAATGGAGTGCTCGAGAATGATTTATGCAGAGCTTAGAAAAGAAGAGGAAAGCTTAGAGCTTAGAGATCAGAGGTTCGAGTTAGCGTATCTGGAGGATCCTTTTTATAGCAGAGCTTGATGGTGACAGCTGTAGCCGCGTGCTGGCGGACCGCTCGAGGTTCGGTGGAGTCAGTCTCACGGAAAGATGCCATCTGCAGCAGATTGATGGTGACAGCCATCGCCGCCTGGTAGCGGGTCGCTGTCACTTACGGCGGACTAATGGTGATGGCTGCAACTGTCTTGGTACTGAGCCGCTCGAGGCCGAATGAATGAAGGGTTGAAAGGCTTTGACGTGTACCCATTTTGGAAGAGTTTGGACTCTTGAAGAGGGAGCTCGGAAGGAGTTCAGCTCCCATAGGCGTCTAGCTGGAGGTGAGCGACTAAGGCCCGATCGCTGGGGAGTTCGATAGGAGCTCGACCGACCAAGGGGGATATCTGGGAGGAGTCCGGTTGGACGAGCTCGGCTCTTAAAAAAGTTCGACCGAAGGATGTCTGGGATGAGTCCAGCTCTCCAAAGAAGTCCGACCGAAGAGAAAGCTTGGAGGAAGTTCGACTCTTGTAGGTGTCTGGCTGGAGGAGTATGGCTAAGGTTCGACCGTTGGGAGTTCGGAAGGAGCTCGACCGCTGGAGAGTCCGGTCGGAGGACGACCGTCGAGAAGTTCGCTGAGAAGTTTGGCCGAGGGATGACTGCTGAGGAGTTCGACCGACTAAAGAGACGACCGCTGAGGAGTTCGACCGATGGACAACTGCTGAGGAGTTCGGCCGCTGGAAGTTCGAAGGAGCTCGACCGCTGGAAGTCCGAAGAAGCTCGACCGCTGAGGAGTTTGGCTAAGACCCGACTACCGAGCAGTTCGGTCGGTTGTAAGAGTTCGGCTAAGATCCGACCGTTGAGCAGTTCGGTCGGCCCTAAGAGTTCATCTAAGATCCGTTCGCTGAAGCTTTTTTGTGGTTACTGATTGCATTAGGCTGAGCATCGAACTAGACTTCGGTAGGAGCGGGATTTATCCCTAACAATAGACCCCCCACTCTCGAGTTTGAAACTCGAAGGAAGGGAGTGCAGAAAATGCGACTGTCGAAGTCTTCTTCTGAGCTCCGTGCTGGTTTAGGTCGAAGCTCGGGGGAGATCTCATCTCCAGCTAAAGTTGATGTTGAAGTTGAAGCCCGAGAGAGATCCCATCTCCAACTGAGATTGAGGTAGGCCTCGTCTCTTACAATCGAGATCGGAGGTTAAGCTCATCGGGGGTGACATTGTCTCCTACAGTCGAGGCTGACTCGGAGGAGGTTGGCTCGGTCTCCTATGATCGGGGTTGATGTGGGCACTCGGAGGAGATCTTATCTCCTACAGTCAAGTGTGCCTCGGGAAAGATCTTATCTCCTACGGTCGAGGTTGATACGGACACTCAGAGGAGATCTTATCTTCTGCAGCCGAGCTTGGCTCGGACACTCGGGGGAGATCTTATCTCCTGCAGTCGAGTGTGCCTCAGGGGAGATCTTATCTCCTGCGGCCGAGGTTGATGCGGGCACTCAGAGGAGATCTTATCTCCTATAGTCGAGCTTGGCCCGAACGCTCGGGGGAGATCTTATCTCCTGCAGCCGAGCTTGCCTCGGGGGAGATCTTATCTCCTGCGGCCAAGGTTGACCACGGTCGTCCCGGAGAGATCTTATCTCTAGCCGAGGTCGACTCGATCGCTCGGAAGAGATCTTATCTCTAGCCAAGGTTGACTCGGTTGCTCAGGAGAGATCTTATCTCTGGCCGAGGTGTCGCTCGAGAGATCTTAATCTCTGACTGGGGTTGCTTCTCAGAAGAGATCTTTATCTCTGGCCGAGGTTGCCGGTTGCCTGGGAGAGATCTTATCTCTGGTCGAGGTTGCCGCTCGGAGAGAGATCTTATCTCTGGCCGAGGTTTGTCTCTTGGGAGAGATCTTATCTCTAATCGAGGTTGCTCTCCGGGAGAGATCTTATCTCTGACCGAGGTTGCCGCGGTCGCTCGAAAGAGATCTTATCTCTGGCCGAGGTTGCCGCTCAGGAGAGATCTTATCTCTGGCCGAGGTTGTCGCTCAGAAGAGATCTTATCTCTGGTCGAGGTTGTCGCTCGAAAGAGATCTTATCTCTAACCGAGGTTGACGCTCGGAAGAGATCTTATCTCTGATCGAGGTTGATGGAGATTCTATTTCTTGTAGACTTCGAAGCTTGGACTTAGACTTTGCTCGCATTAGGATGAGGTTCTCCTCCTGCTCCTAATGGGCTGTGGGGGCACCTTCGGACCGTCGTCCGTATCTCTCCCTCCATCTCGTCTAGGGTGAACGAGGCCTTCAGCTTTGCTCGTGTTAGAACGAGGCCTTCTACTTTGCTCACATTAGGATGAGGTTCTCCTTCTTTTTCTAATGGACTATGGGGGCACATACGGACCGTCGTCCGTGCCTCTCCCTCCGTCTCATCTAAGATGAACGAAGCCTTCGACTTTGCTCGCATTAGGACGAGGTTCTCCTCCTATTCCTAATGGACTGTGGGGGCACATATGGACCGTCGTCCGTGCCTCTCCCCCATCTCGTCTAAGATGAACGAGGCCTTCGACTTTGCTCATGTTAGGACGAGGTTCTCCTTCTGTTTCTAACGGGCTGTGGGGGCACATATGGACCGTCGTCTGCGCCTCTCCCCCCATCTCATCCTTTGTAAACGAGGCCTTCGACTTTGCTCGTGTTAGGATGAGGTTCTCCTCCTATTCCTAACGGACTATGGGGGCACATAAGGGCCATTGTCAGGACCTCTCCTTCCATCTCGTTCTTTGTGAACGAGGCCTTCGTTCGGAAGAGATCTTATCTCTGACCGAGGTTGAAGGTTTTTGACCTACTCGTGTTAGGACGAGATTCTCCTCCTATTTCTAACACGGTAACTATTGACTGCTTCTTTCCTATAATCACATAGTTTTTGCACTCAAAAATAATATTATTTATTGGAGAAGAATTTTATCGGGGGAAGTTACTAGCAGCACATCCCCGTTTCAGGGTTGTGGGGGCATTGTTCCTCTGCGTTTCTTCATGTGAATGATCTTTTCTATCTCATGCTGGCCTTCTCAATTTGGAGCATGCTTTTCTTGGCTTTGACGCTGGGAGGTGATGAGTCGCCGATGTACCAAGCTCCTCCCTGGGGTAACGTTGATGACGCCATGAGGCAGCCGACTTTGTCGTTTCTAGTTACGGCAGCGCCTTTGGCCGATCTTTAGGCTGGCGTCGAAGGAATTTACCCAACCATCTCTTTTTGATGAGCTCCTCAATTTTATCTCGGAGCTGGATGCATTCCTCAGTGTCGTGACCATGGTCGCGATGGTAGAGGCATACTTGCTTCGATCGCCCTTGTTTAGGGGAGATCGTAATCTTTCTGATCTTGGCAGCTGGTTCTTAACTTTCATAAGAATTTGAGTTCAAGGAGCGTTGCGGGGGGTGTAGTCGTAGAACTTTTTGGGAGGAGGACTTCTTTGCATCCTTCTGTCAAAGCTTCCTTGGTGGCGAGCTCGAAAAGTTTGGGCCTTACTTGCGCTGGGGAGGTCGTGGACGCGGTCGAACTTCATTCCGTCCCCTTATGAAACCTGCGGGAGAACTTCATGCCCCTTCGTCGGGGCTTCCTTGATGGCGAGCTCGAGGGAAAGTTCGGCCTCGCTTGCGCTAGGGAGGTCGTGGACACGGTCGAACTTTTGTTCCACCTTCTTGCGAAACCTTCTGCGGGAGAAGTTCATGCCCCTCTGTCGAGGCTTCCTCGATGACGAGCTCGAGGAAAATTTCGGCCTCGCTTGCATCGAACTTCATTCTGCTTTCCTGTGAAACCTTTTGCGAGAGAACTTCATGCCCTTTTGTCGGAGCTTCCTCGATGATGGGCTCGAGGGGGAGTTCGGCTTCGCTTGCGCCGAACTTCATTCCGCTTTCCTGCGAAACCTTCCATGGAAGAACTTCATGCCCCTTTGTTGGGGCTTCCTTGATGATGAGCTCGAGGAAAAGTTTGGCCTCGCTTGCACCGAACTTGCACTGAGGAGGTCGTGGATGCGACCGAACTTCATTTCATTTCTACGGAAGAACTTTTGCTCTCCATTTTTCCTTCCTTAGGGCGATTGGTATGCCCGAATGCTCTTCCTTGAGGTCGGTTCCTCGCATCCTCATGGCGGATTTGCTGGTAAAGTCTCCGTCGGAGGTTGTCACATGGCCAGCATCATCTCGGTGGGGCCACGAACCCGACTAGCAGGTTGAACTGCTCCATGTCTGCAGTGGCTTCATGTGGAACTTGGGCTGTCGGGGCTGAAACGAGAGCAGATGGACCTGACGCGCAGGCCGCCGATCGTCGAGTCGAAGCTCTCCTGGAAGGCATTTTCTCTTCAGAAAAAAACTCTAGTGAGGAAGAAGAGAGATCTTCGGAGAGGAAAGAGAGAAATTGTTGTCGAGCACTCCTTTAAGAATAAGAAAACCTCGGAGGTTCATGCCCTTCCTCTAGCGCCAATCTGTTGGTGCAGAAACTGGTTATCGCCGGATCCGGCTGGAGCAGAGGTGGATGAGGTCATCATTGGGGACGTACAAAATAAAGTTTCGTCCGGAGTCGGTGGAGGTAGTTCCGGACGGATCCTCCGACGATCAAGTCAGCTCTGACCAACAGGAATGGAGTGCTCGAAAATGATTTCCGCAGAGCTTAGAGAAGAAGAGGAGAGCTTAGAGCTTAGAGATCAGAGGTTCGAGTTAGCGTATCTGGAGGGTCCTTTTTATAGCGGAGCTTGATGGTGATAGCTGTAGCCACATGCTAGCGGACCGCTCGAGGTTCGATGGAGTCAGTCTTACGAAAAGATGTCGTCTGCAGTGGATTGATGGTGACAGCCATCGTCGCCTGATAGCGGATCGCTGTCGCTTGCGGCGGATTGATGGTGATGGCTGCAGTTGTCTTGGTACTGAGCCGCTCGGGGCCGAATGAATGAAGGATTGAAGGGCTTTGACGTGTACCCATTTTGGAAGAGTTCAAACTCCTGAAGAGAGAGCTCGAAAGAAGTTCGGCTTCCATAGGCGTCTGGCTGGAGGTGAGCGGCTAAGGCCCGATTGCTGGGGAGTTCGGTAGGAGCTCGACTGACCAAGAGGGATGTCTAGGAGGGGTCCGACTGGACGAGCCCAGCTCCGAAGAAGTCTGGCCGAAGGATGTCTGGGATGAGTCCAGCTCTCCGAAGAAGTCCGATCGAAGAGGAAGCTTGGAGGGAGTTCGGCTCTTATAGGTGTCTGGCTGGAGGAGTGTGGCTAAGGCTCGATCGCTGAAAGTTCGGAAGGAGCTCAACCGCTGAGGAGTCCGGCTGGGGGACGACCGCCGAGGAGTTCGCTAAGAAGTTCGATCGGGGGACGACTACTGAGGAGTTTGATCGACTGAAGGGATGGCCGCTGAGGAGTTCGGTCGATGGACGACCGCTGAGGAGTTCGATCGATGGACGACCGCCGAGGAGTTCGGCCGTTAGGAGTCCGAAGGAGCTCAACCGCTGAGGAGTTCGGCTAAGACCCGGCCGCTGAGCAGTTCAATCGGCTGTAAGAGTTTGGCTAAGATCCGACCGCTGAGCAGTTCGGTCGGTCCTAAGAGTTCATCTAAGATCCATCCGCTGAAGCTCTTCCGTGGCTACTGGTTGTATTAGGCTGAGCATCGAACTAGACTTTGGTAGGAGCGGGGTTTATCCCCAACAATATACATCATAAATAATTATTACCAATAACAATCAAGCTATAGTATTTTCTTCAAATTCTGTCCTAACCAACGTCGTCGTAGCATTTAAATCATCAGCTAGCACAAAATTGTAGGGCATACATTGTGTATAAGTGTCATCATCATCATCCTCCACTTGGTTTTCCATATCATATAAGTCTCTAGGTTTTATTTTGATGATAGTAAATCAATTTTCATATTTTGTGTCTTCTACATAAAATACTTGATGAGCTTGAGATGAAAAAAAGGATCATCCTTCAATAACACACCAGTTTGTATCAACATTGAAAAATTTACAAGTGTAAATCTATTTGCTTCTTATTTCAAACCCCTTGGTGAGTTTATGTTCGTCCAATCACATCTAAACAATACTACTTTAAATTTTCTATAATAATCTAACTAATCGATATCTTTAAGTGCACCATAATAGAATTTTTCATCCACTTCCACCATAACACCGCTATTCTATGTTTTTCTAAATTTCTTCCATTCTCTAGTATGAAATTTAAAGCCATTAATTATGAAACCATTATATCTATTCATAATCTTGTTAGGTCCTCGAGCAAGAGCTATTAGTTCATCTAAATTATTTCTCTCTATCATCTTTGATACCTAAGAAAATGATATGAAGTGTTGTTGAGTTCTCTGATATTAAATATGTATAAAAAATCAGAATATCCCATAATTAAATATAAATTAAATCTGATTCGAAAGCTACATAGGAAATAACTCGACCAACCATCGCTGTTCAATCCTTGCATTAGGACGAATATTTTGGTTGGCTCATCTCTGATAAATTAAAATTTCACTATATAAAATATAAATATATCATTTAGAATATTATATCTAATATAAAATTTAAAGCTTGATGTTATGCCTTAAATATACTAACCTACGATGGTCAGATATGTCACTATGAAGTAACACATAATGATGTATTTGTGCTAAGAATTTTTGATCAAGTACAATACTTTCAGCTCTTCTCAAGAATTTTTCAGCAGTTGAAAACTTATACAGTTTCGTATTCTCCACAAAGTCATTATGCCATTGAGGTCGACTAAAAATAGTCTTTACATCTTGAAGATATCTTGAACAAAATATCAAACATTCATCAGCAATATATCCTTTAGCAATCAAGCCCTCGGGATAGGCTCTATTTCGCACATAATCTTTAAGACGCACAAGATACCTTCAAGAATTAAATATCTATTAAAATATCAGTTTGTTATTATTTCTAATAAAATTATCAAAAGATTTAAGATTTGCAATAATATCTCTCAATAGGATTCATCCATCTATAATGTACCGGTCCACCAACTTTAACTTCTAAAGCTAGGTGAATGAGCATATGTACCATAATAGTGAAAAATCCAGAAGGAAAAATCTTTTCCATCTGGCAAAGTGTAATTGCAATATCGGACTCTAACTGATCAAGTTTCTAAGAATCAATAACTTTTGAACATAATGCCTTAAAGAATGATGATAATCAAAGTACAATTGCAACAACTTATTTCGGTAATGATGATCTTAAAGCTATTGAAAAGATATCTTGCATCAATATGAGACCATCATGATTTTTAAGATTTGAAAGTTTTCGATTCTTTAGATGCACACATCATAAAATATTTGATGCATATCCATCAAGTACCTTAATACTTTTCAAAACTATCAAAAAAAATTTCTTTTCTCGAGCAGACATTGTGTAACATGTACGAGGCATATAAATTCTAACATTAGCGAGCATTTTAGGATGAAGCTCCTATCAGATACCCATTTCTTTTAAATCAAGATGCGTCTTCATGTTATCTTTACTCTTTCCATCAAGGTTTAAAAATATTTCAAGTAAATTATCACAAACATTCTTCTCTATATACATGACATCAAGATTGTGCCGAATAAGATTATGTTTCCAATAAGGTAATTCAAAAAAGATACTTCATTTTTTTCATAAATGTTTACTGGGCTATTGTGTAGATGCTATCTGTGTGTCTTCCTCATTTTCATCCTCAAAAAAATTGTCTGGATCTTGAAACACCTCTGCATCTATAGTACTGATACTGATTTTCTTTGGTAACCCTTCGTGCATTGAGCTTTCAACATCATCCCTTCCTCTTTTTTTAGAGGATTCTGAGTGCTTACCATAGCTGTAATTGATGCCATCTATTTATCTATGAACATCAGTTCTAGAAGGTGGAATAGGAGCAGATCCCAATTCTATAGTACCATCAAATAAATCTTTCTGAAATCGAAATGGATGATTTGCTTCCAACCACCGACGATGTCCCATGTAACAAAATTTACCTTCATATTTTAACCAAATTGAATGTGTTGAATCTCCACAACAAAGACATGCGACCCATCCCTTTGTACTCCAGTCAGATAAATTGGCATATGCTGAAAAATCATTAATAGTCCATAATAAAGCTGTCCGTAGTTTAAATGTTTGGCCGTTGGAAGCATCAAATACATCAATACCCTCCCACAACTGTTTCAATTACTCTATTAAAGGCTATAGGAAAATATCAATATCATTGCCTAGACCCTTATCTCCTGGAATAACCATTGACAAGATAAGTGATTGTTTCATGGACATCCATAGTGGCAAATTGTAAGATATCAAAATGACTGGCTAAGTGCTATAGATAGAACTCAGGATCCGAAATAAATTGAAGCCATCAGAAGCTAAGCCCAACCTAACACTGCGAACATCAAAAGCAAAATCAGGATGCCTATCATCAAATATTTTTCATGAAAGACTATCTGCTGGATATCTTAATATTTCATCCTTTGTATGTCCTTCATCATGCCATCTCATTGATGAAGCTATTTTTGATGATGCATAAATCCTTTTCAATCTAAGTATAAGAGAAAAGTAACGCAATACCTTCATCGGTTTCTTTTTACTCCGCGTTGCATCCAATTCATTCAGTACATCATCTCGATCTTTTTTTTATATTATCCATCTTAAAGATCTACATATATTGCATGATTCTTGATTAGCATTTTCATCCTAATATAACATACAATCTTTCAGACAACTATGAATTTTTTCGTATCCAAGATCCAATTTCTTTACTACTTTCTTGGCTTCATAATACGATGGTGGTAAATCAGTGCCTTCTGAAAATGCATCCTTTAATTAATAACTTGAGCAGCATGGTAAAACTCTTCCTAGACCATCCATTCAAATATTTTAAATGGAATAAATATACAAGAAAAAAAATCTTAAAAAATTTCGTACAATCCAAATATAATTCTTCATCTGCATCTTTCATTAAGATGTGATAACGAGCTATCTCATCATTAGATGTATGTATAGGCTCCTCAACATGCATACGTTCCGTATGCGCACATCCATCAAACATCCCAACTATTTCATATATACTACTGGATTCTCCTAAATTTTGAATATTAAGTCCAAAAGTATCTATGATCAAACTCTTTATATCATCATCTCTTACAGAATTGTCTTGTAGGCTAGTGGATCCAAAATAAGTCAAGGGTTGATTATATGATGATGGCAACATAGATTCCCCATGAAAAATTCAGTTGGTATAACCCCTTAAAAAATCATTCTATGCCAAATATTCTTCAACAATTTGTGGATCTAAAGAAGAACTATTTACACATTTCCAACATGGACATAAAATCTTTTCATTCAAACTACTTTTCTTCATACCAAATTTAATGAAGTCATGAACTCCATCTAAATATTCTTTACTATTCCTTAATTTATTTATCCAACTTTTGTCCATTATAGGATAAAAATGACCGAATTTACAACTTATCTAAAAATAAGAAAAATTATACAATCTATAATAATGTAACGAATAAAAGATATCAGATATTTTATAAAGTTTTAAAAAAATAGATATTGTAGTTCATTATAAAACTTGAAGACTCAAAAATACATCTCGATATGATATGATTTACATAGTAAATGCTTGCTATCATCAACTAATAGGTAAAGAAGGTCCTATCCCATTCAGAAAATGTATTAATTTTATAGATTAATTACAGTAATCAAACGATATTCAACAAGAGCCAAAAAAAATTTTGATAGCATTTTTTCTTAGTTCTCTTGTAGAAGGAGAACAAAAAAAAAATACCGTCCGAAATTTTTTCCAAACCCTCAACATACCATTTGATTATTATAATGATTTATAGAATTACTCATATTTTTCAAACTATCCATACTGAACAATTAATTGACCAATGTACATAATTCTTTTATCCGTACAAAAATAAATAAATATATATATTGGTGCAGAATCTGGTTGACGTCGAATCGAGCTGGAGCGAAGGAGGACAAGGTCGTCGTTGGTGACCTACAAAATAAAGTCCTGCCCGAAGTCGGTGGGGGTGGCTCCAGCAGGATCCTCCGACAATCAAGTCAACTCTTTTGGCCAACAAAAATGGAGTGCTCTGAAATGAGTTCGGCAGAGTTTAGAGGAGAAGATGAGAGCTTAAAGCCTAGAGTAAGCGTATCTGGAAGGTCCCTTTTTATAGGCGGAGCTTGTAGCGGGTTGATGGTGACAGCTGCAGCTGCGGGCTGCTCGAGGTCTGATGGGGTCAATCACAGAGGAAGGCGCCGTTTGCAGCACCGCTTGCCACAGATTGATGGTGACAGCCATTGCTGTCTGATAGCAGATCGCTGTCGCCTGCAGCGGACTGATGGCGACCATTCGTCGAGATTTAATGGCCGTAGCTCTGAGAAAGCGAACGTTGATTGGTGGACTTTGGCATATATCGATTTCAGAGGAGTTCGGACTCCTAAAGGGGATACGTCTAATGGAATTATCCGGGAGCAATCCACTGGAGGAATCCGATTGGGAGAGAAGTCCGAAAGGAGTTCGGCCGAAGGGGAAGCTCAGAAGGAGTTCGGCTCCCGTAGGCATCTGACTGGAAGAATGCAGAGAGAGTTTGACTTTCGTGGGAGTACGACTGGAGCTCAGCCGCTGAGGAGTTCGGAAGGCTAAAGAAGTTCGGCAAAGACCAGGCCGGCTGAAGGAGTTCTGCAAAGTTCGACCGACTGAAGGAGTTCGGCAGGATCCAGGCAAGCTGAAGGAGTTCGGTCGGCTGAAGAAGTTTGGCTAAAACTCGTCCGCTGAAGCTCTTCCATGGCTACCGGTTGCATTAGGTTGAGCATCGAACTAGACTTCGATAGGAGCAGGATTTATCTCCAATAGTATGGATATAATAGAATATATACATTAATCAAAAGACGGATTTATGATTCTATGCAATATAATTTTTTTTAAAATTAATTCATAATTAACATTGCCTGACATCTTCCATCGGCCTAAGTGCGTAAGACTAGATGCCTTCGGTGCCAACTAGGACCAAAGACCCGAGCGCGCAAGGCTGAGACCCAAGTTTCGTGCATATTAATTAAATATTATGCACTGTGTCATAAACTTTTAACAACTCAGTTAGATAATTATCCGATGGCAACTAAATAACAAAGAATCAATAAAATAAACTCTTAGGATTAGCATGCATCCTAACCAAATTATTGTTAAATAAATCCTCACTAAAGGCTCAAAGGATCAACAAAATTAATCTTTCTAAGTCATTCAAAATTTTCATATACAAGAAAATAAACGATCTCTTTCCTAAAATCAGTATAACAATCAAAAGCTAAGACATCATAATCAAATGTAGAAATAATTAATAAAAATAATTAAAATATTATCTAGATCCTCTAACTACTACGTACACTTCCAAATAATGCCATACACGAAAATAATCTCTCAATATAAAAAATAAAATATTATTAGAGAAATAAATTACTTACAATGGATAATAATACGAGAAAATACTAGATGATATTATTTTCATTAAATATCTACATTCAATAAAAAATTATGATAGTCAATAATTAATATATATTTTATCTATTTTAAATTATTTAAAATATATTTTAAAAATAATTTTTAAATTATATACCAAAGATCAGAGAGTGAGGGGCATGGAGGAGCACCGATGGCTGAAAGGGAGGCGGTGTAGTCGGAGAGCAAGGGGCTAAGGAGCATGGCCTACTGGGAGGGTCGGGGATGGATGTTGGCTGGGGTCGGGTCGGGGGGGGTGGGGGTGCAGCGTCGGAGGAGGGGGGTGATGTCAGGAAGGGGGATGTGGGATGCTGTCGGATCGAGGAGGATTGAGGGGGTCTTTTGGGACTTGCGCAGACGACCGTCGGAAGGGGAGGAGGGCCGGTGGGATGGTCTCGAGGAGGATGGACGGCGTACGGCATGGACGGTACGGATGCGGCATGGATGGATGCGGCAATAGAGGGGAGCGGTGGACGGCGGTGCGGCGTAGATGGTGGGTGCGGTACCGGTGGTGGATAATCGACGGAGATGGAGGTCGAGAGTGGAAAGGGGATTAGGGCATGGGAGAATAAAAGAAAAGGATGGGAGGATGATAGTGGATAAATTAGGGTATGAGAGAATCATGGAGAGATTAAGCGAATTTAACAACGCTTTTTAGCATCGTTAAATAATGACGTAAAAAAATATCAATAATTTTTTAATTTAATAATTTTTTAAAAAAAATATTAATATTATTTATGCTAAAATTTTACGATATTTTTATATATTATTAAAAATATGATATTTTTTAAAAGCGTCGATAAGTTAGCATAAACCGTCGATGCTTTCAAAAGCATCGGTAGAAAAGGACTCGGGTTTTTCTACAGTGGAAGATGCTGCCAAGACTGAACACATGAAGCTAGTTTCCAGTAACTGTGACACAGGAGAGAAAAGGACTCGAGTTAATTAATTATGAAACGGATCAAATTCAAGAAACGTGTCGATCGTCATGCTCCGGCAAAGCTACAGGTTTCATATAATCCGTATCACATTGCGCAAGTAACAGCAGCTGACCACGACATTTTTGCTACCAACCCGGCTCGCAGTAACTCATTAATTTCTTCTCCGTAATGACATCAACACTCATACAACGTGTCACGATCGTCATAAACAAATTGGAAGCTAGCAATTTAGTGGTGAGGGCTCTCCTTCCTTCCAACCTTCTGATGATCATGTGGTGACCAGAACAAATGGCTATGGACCTCTCAAATCTTGTACATATAGGGAAGCACGTACTCCATGATTATCTTTTATCGCACGAGATGCACTTCCTCACGGCCGAGATTTGGTGTTAGTAGCTTGGGAGCACCTGCACTTGGTGCCACGTGCACGATAGAGAACTGGTCAAAAGAAGAAACGAAAAGCTGAGAGGAAATATGCTGTAATGAATGACTGGTACGTTGCGATGGTTGTGGACTTGTGGAATTTTTTGGTACCGTCATAGAGGTTTGTGGGTGGTGAGTCTCTTAAGAATATGAGGCTCGAAAAGGCTCTGACTCTTTTTCTTGCCACATGGCTAGTGGGAGGGCTGCAAATGGATCGGGTGGCCATGAAATGTGCCACCAATCAAATTTATATAATTGACCATCTTTCTGTGGTTTGTTTTTCTTGCGTGACGAGAGCAACTTGTGTCCTATTAAGTAAGATACAAGGAAGACTCTATCCTCTGTGAAGGTAGAGCATGCAGCTTGCATAAATGGGTCCAATTATTTTCCAGCATCTCATAATTTGAAACAATCGCATATTAATTACCGACATGCTAGGTTTAGATTTTTGCCCCTAAAGGGTCTATTCTACTGAAGTTGGCCCCAGTTCATTGGTAAGATGGCTTGTGAGAGGACATGGCACGGATGCTAAATTCAATCAAGTTCGGCTAAGCAGCTCATTTAAGAAGCTACATGGAAAGGATTTGGGTTGGGTTGCTTGGTTTCTAATTATACAAGGATGAGTAAAAGCAAGGTTTAATCACAATATATGCATGATTACCGGAAACTGCTGGCTATAATTTTCCTAGTATTTAATTGGGAAGTCTTTCAAAATTGGAACGTCAGCTTTGTTAGGCCTAAGGCAGTCTAACTAATTTATTGTGCTGCTAGGCCGGGTTATTATCGTGTATTAAAGAACATTTTCTTTTCAGAGGAATGGATTAGATCACCAAAACTCCTAAGCCAATGAAAGATGCCGTGTTGTTTGTGGGATGTGAAAGCCTCTTATGTCTTGTATATATAGAGTGTCTTTAGTGTTGCATGCTTCTGCCTTCTAAGAAGTTAGAAGCTAGATTTTCACGCTTCTTTTAATTGGTACTTTTCTTGCTTCTCCTTTTTATAGAAGCATTTTCAGGCAATATCATCCACACTTACTTTTTGAATATATATATATATATAGTTTTGCTGTGAGAGTAATTAAAGTACATTTTTTAAGAAATAGCCAACACGATCTATAGTTTCTCAGCCTATGGTCATGGTATTTATGCATGGCAACCTAAGCCTTTCCTTTTCAAAAAGCCTCATAAATCCTTGGATGCTAGTTGACAAAAGGTCTTATGATCCTTGGACTGTAGGTCAGCAAAAGTTAAGCCAGAAACCCCGAAACAACCTGAAGGTTACAAATTCAACATCACCAAGAGCATTACATACATCAAACCCAAATAAACACAAGCTCCCTTGTTGTGTGCTTCCGGTCACAATTAGCCTAAGTTTACTTTGAGAGTGTGTTACGAATAAAGATTCGACTTTTTTGATCCATGGATCGCACGTGAGATATTATCCAATCTGACCTATAGGCCTTATAATTTTATCCTTTAAAAAATGCTTCACGTGAGAATATTTATTCCTTCCTTATAAACATGAGTCTCTTAACTCATAACCAATATAGAACTAATAGAGTTCTCCATCTTATTAGAACCATAATAGAGCCCTCCAATCAAGGATGAACTCGACTGCGTATGGTCCGAGGAGCTCCCTAGCCAGCAGGGATGGTCCCCTGCCCCTACCTGGGGTGCCATTGTTGCAGACAAGAACTCGACCTTTTTGATCTGTGAATCGCACGCGAGATATTGTCCGCTCTAACCCATGGATCTTACGATTTTGCCTTTTAAAAGGCATCTCATGTGAAAAATATTTATTCCTTCCTTATAAGCACGAGTTTCCATTGACTCGCAATCAATGTGGTACTAATAGAGTCCTCCACCTTATTAGAATCATAACAGAGTTCGTTGTTTTGTAGATGAAAAATTTATCTAAAAATATATATTTTTCTAGATAAATATTTCTCAGATAATATTTAAATAAAAAAATAATTTATTCATATTTTTTTATGTACGAAAAGTAGCTTCAAAATTAGTTATTCATATTTTTTGCATCATTATTTTTCTAGGTATATTGCTAAAATTTATTCATATTTTTCATAATAGCTCTTATATTTTTTAGATTTGGACGAAAATAAAAGACTGAGTTTTTGAGCATTGAATGATAGAGGCATTGAAAATGATAATAGGATATTTTAGACATAAAATTAAATACCTATCTTACTAGTTGATGAGAAAATAATTTAGCTATCTCCTAGGTGGATAAGATTTTTTTTAATTTTATGTTAAATATACTCATTGAAAAGTAACTTATCCCTCTTAAAAAGTATGAGAATATGGAAAAGTTGATCAATAAAAAAGTTGACTAATTTTTTTTCAATATTTATCTATAAAAGAACGAGTTCTTGGGCTAATTGGTTACCTGTAATTGACAAGCTGTAATTATAGTTGGCTATAATAAAATTGCAGGAGCCCAAAAACCAAGTATTTGAATAATTGTAATGATAATTACAAATTTTAGCCGGAAAAAAAGCCTTTGAAACTTGTAATTGTATCTGCAACTAGAAGTGGTTGTAATTCTAACTACAAAAAATCCTGAGAAAGCTCTTTGGCAGGTGTCCCCTCACAACTCCAACTATTCGATTCTTCTCGATAGAATCTTTGTAGTAGTAGTAATATATTATTATATAATTAATTTATGTTCATATAATTACTTTGGTAATTATTCTTATACTAATCCAATCATAATGTAATAAATATTATTCCTATTATAATTATAGAATAATTACTATGTTATATTAGAAAATATTAACAATTCATTGTTTATCGAGAGGTAACCTTATCGGAGCAATTATATTTGTTTCCATTGCCAAGTAACCAAATAGCTGTAATTTATAGTTTTTATAGTCAACCAAATAATTAAATATCTTTTCAACCATTGTATTCCAATTGCAGGCAACCAAATGGCCCTTCATATTAGCCGTTACATCATGTTAAACATGTCCCAGACTTCCAACACCGTGGCATCGACATCTGCAATGGTTTGAAATTTCATAGTACCTGCTTAAATAAGCTCTAACATGTACATATTTAATTAATCTTGAACCGATGCGTACTTACCTCTACCACATGCATTTCTCGTTAACTTTTATTCCTGTTTCCAATTACATAAGATAATAATTTTTTAATTTTAAAAAAAAAAATGAAAGAAGATTTTTTCTCGATGTTTTATTTAAAAAAAAATTATATATTTAATTAAAAATAAATTATCTTATAATATATCAATTATATAAATTTTTTTTAAATATTATATATCTAGCAAGTTTCAAATTATAAATTTAAAAAAGAAAAGAAGAAGGAGGAGGAGGATGAGAGAAATTATTCCATAAACCAAACTAGTCGAGGTAAGATGCCTCACCGTCCCCAAAATGGCGCGAATTTATTGCATAGAGAACCGGTTGTGAAAGCGTGTGAAACCATGAAATGGACCAGGTCCGATGATTAGGGCGCTTTTCCAGGTAGCACGAACTTGGATGACAAAGAGAATAATACACGTGTAGACGTGTCGAGTCTGTTAATCGTAGAAATCTTGAACGACAAGAATTCCAGATAATGCGCGATGCTGGCACCGTGAAAATTTTCGTCGTAAATCATTCAATTTGGACGGTGGATGCTTGCGCCGTGGGAATTGTCCCCAACCCCCCCCGAACCGGACCCTCGAGACGGGAGTCCATAAAACGGTCACCCTGCTCTGACTTAAAAAAATTAAAAAAGAAATAATTATATTCTTCCCTCCGCAGCTCGAACGTGGCGTTTCCAGGATGCACGTCTCTCTCTGCGCCGTGCCCACGTACACGTGGCGCCCGGCTGTGGCCCTTCTCCATTCTGGGGGCCTGTCGGACGAGGATTTGTACACCTCATGCTCCCTTTTAAACGAGTGGCTCAGAGTCGTCGGTACCTCGAGTGTGTTGGACGCTAACACCTTTTTTTCAAAATAAGAACCTTCCCATCGAAATGATCTTTCTACTCCCTTATTTTACTAAAATACATTGAATGGGTTCTGTGACACCCCTTTGAGGGTATTTTTATCAGGGAGTAAAGATATAAAAGATTGAGCCCTAGAAGGAAGAACAGATTCCGCATGAAACGTATAATCAACGCTGCCAGCCAGCCAATCCATCACAAAGTTGGCGTTTCTTAAAATATATTTAAGTTGCTGAGGAAATAATAAACCGAATGTCAAAATGCCTACCGTACCTCAATAAAAATGCGTGAATATTAGCTAGGATCTTGTAAGCCTGAGGAAGGCTGAAAGCTAGTTAAGAAATACATAAAAAAATAATTAACTGTACAGACTAATCAAATTACCATGTAGTACCAGTAATATCTGGAGAGTATTGATTATTTTTAGCTGTTGGGGCATAGTCTTTGTGATGTGGCACTATAATTAGCGCTCGCTTCTTCGAGAAGGCAGCCGACTTGTAATAGTTCTTGAATATTAAGATAGCAGAACTTACTATCATCAATTTTTTTTTTTTTTTTTTTTTTTGCATCTTGGGTGCTAGTGGTATGCGTACGAATCTATCTAGTCCAACTGTCTATTATCGTCCTTTGCACAAAACAATAACTTGATTCTAACGAAAAGTGACAAAATTTATTTTCATCCATAGATTATTTGAAAAATAAAATAATTAATAGAAAAAAAGAAAAAAAGAAAAAAAGGTTGCCGACTAACAGATATCAAAATGGCAAAGATTTAAGTTTAAATTATAGATATGATTCTATAGAAACACATGATTGCAGCTATCTTGACAGTGATCATTCTTTTTTTTTCCTACTATATATCAGTTTTAACACTTACACAATTATTTCTATTATCTAATTTTTAATATATTTTATCATTTTCTTTTAAATTTTAAATCCGGTTTAAGAGAATCACCACGTGCTCGGTCTCTTACATGCCGTTTCCCGGTTACATATCCGTCACCTCGTCCACCCATTGAAAATTAGAAATGGCGTCTCCGGGAGGGAAAAAAAAAAGCACAAAAATATCAACAGTTCGAGAGGAACGAGGTATGTGGACAGGGAGCGCTCTTGGACCACAACGAACGGTCTATACTTTTCCTCCTCTATTTTAATTCCGCTTTCCTCTGATCCAAAATCCAAAATCTACGTCAAAAAATTCAGCCAACCAATTACAAATTAATATAATATAATAATACATATATATAACTATATATAACCAAGTCCGTGGAAGCGGTCCATCCCGTCACAACCTCCTCCCTCGGTTTTTCACCAAAAGCGGTTCCCGGTTTTTCCCCAAACCGCCATCCTCGCCTCAGATCCCCCCATCCAAGCCTTCTCTCTAGTATAAAGATCCCGTCTCTCTACTCTCACCATCTCCACTACTGCTTCCATCGCCTCCGCTTTGGAGCTACTTATAGGGATTAGAGATGAAGCCGCGGAGATTATGCGAGCTCTGCGAGGGAGAGGCGGCGGTCTACTGCGAGCCCGACTCGGCGTTCCTTTGCTGGGCCTGCGACGCTGCCGTCCACGGCGCCAACTTCCTGGTGGCCCGCCACGTCCGGCGGGTCGCCTGCGCCGACTGCTGGTCCCTCGACGCCGGACGTCTCATCTCCGGCGCCGGGTCCCCGCCGATCCGCTACATCTGCCGTTCCTGCGACCCTGATCTCGCTTCCTCCCCGTCTTCGACTCCTTCGACGAGCTCCTCTTGCCTCTCCAGCGCTGAGTCTTCGGTGGCGCCGGCGAGAGAGGAGGAGAAGAAGATCCCTCGGCAGCGGCCGTCGGGGAGGCCGGTGCGGATGCGGGAAGAGGTGGACGAGAGGGCGGAGGGGATCCTGGCGAGCTGGAGCCGGAGGATGGGGCTGAGAGGAGGGCAGCGGTGCGTCGGGGTGGCCGCGCACGTGCTGGGCGCGTGCCCGAGGGTGGTGGCGGCGCTGCCCTTCCGGGTGGCCCTGGCGGCCGCGCTGTGGTTCGCCGCCAAGCTCAGCGAGGTGGCGGAGGGTACCGGAGGTGCGGTGCTTCGGCGGCTGGAGAAGTGTTCTGGTGTGCCCGCGAAGCTGATCGTGCTGGCCGAGGCCCGGCTCGCCCGGGCCGCCGGCCGGACCCGCGTCGTCGAGGAGGGCTGGGCCGAGTGCTCGTAGCGACATCGACACGTATCGCTTTTTCTAACAAAATCCGGTCTCTTGATGTGGTGGATTTTGGTCCGGAGGGGAGTTTGCTGGATGCTCCAAGGAAACGGTAGTGGTTTACTTTATTGATTGGAGTCATAAATTGGACCGGGCACCTCTTTTTGTCATATGATCTCGTAGCTCTGATGATAATTAGTATTTGATCATGTTTGATTGATTGAAGCGAAGTTGATCATTTCTAAATGGCTCAGAAAGTTTCCATTTTCTTTTGCCCCCGCGCCCACCAGATATCAGGATTTGATTTGATGGGGTAAGTTTGAAACTATAATGACATTTTAACCAGTCATTCACTTTGCTTGACTTGATCCCTGGACCAGCTCAGATTGAGCTTCAAGTGGTGTTCGACCACTAACTTATAGAATGTACGTGGATGGCTTTGATTAGTTTGATTACACCTCACCCCATAATCAAATGGTATGTAGACATTGTAACTGCTAAAATCAAGTCTCATCCACGTGATAGAATGGGAAGGCCCCCTATGGTACAGCCACATGGCAATTCTCATGCTTTCCCATCCCACGGCCGCTCCTCGTGTCCGTTGAACATAAGTGACGTGCACAAACAGGATATGGCTCATGAGTCATGCATGGGCTTTCATTTTTAAACTATCCCCCATGCTGAAGTAGTGGTAGATCAACATATTTTTTGAAATGTATTAAAGGATGATTAAAAATAGGTTATTGCTTGGTGCAATGATAAAATGGTTAGGTTGGCAAGTATAATGATTCAGGTTCAAGTCTTGGAACTCTGTGGCGGTCCAATTAACTCGATTGGCTTCTAGCAAAATATGGCATATAGAAGCCTTCTAAACTTGACGAAATGGAGATTTCCAATGTACCGTAATCGGGGTACACTTTGTCCAACTAAAATGTTTTTTCTTTGTTGGCAGAGCGAAGAGATCTGGTTTTGCCACACCAAACAAACATCAACATATCCTCCTTTGCGAATCCACCGTCATAGCATTATGTAGTGTAAAGAGCATTTCACAGACGAGTGACAAGCCGAGTGATCCGGAGCAACGACACCATTCCGCGCAATCTTATTAATAGGACTTGAAGGAGCATCAATTGAAACTTAACAGTACCCAGTACTTGTGGCTACCATGACAACCACACATCTTTTTAAACGAAATTTTTTTTTTTTCTCGCTCTCCGTATTTGCCAGACTTCTTGGGACAATCAAAGAAAGAAAAAAAGCCAGCAATCTAAAAGCCCATTCAATATCCAAATAAAACATTTGGAAAGGAAGATGACTACAAACGTTTTGGAAGAGGCTGTTTGAATCAGAGAGAAATTTGGTGTTGCCAAAAAATAGCAATCCAAAAAATAAGATGAATTAGATTCATATAAAAATTTTATTTAAATTTATTTTTTAAATAAATATATATTTTGATTTTAACCTAAGTGATATGGTGTAGATGTGTATGATATAAGCAGTGAATTTAAAATAGTATATGCAAACCAAGAATCTAAACAATGTAAATCAAAAATAAAAGTAAAGTAAAGAAAGAATAAAAAGTATAATATAAATATATAAAATTTTATAGTGATTTGATGCAATCCACATCTACGTCCACTCCCTAAACTTTTCTTGAGATTTTTACTATAATCCATCTTTGATTATGGTGTGTTTGTTTTTCCAAGCTTATAAATAAGTCTAGTTGGTTTTCACATGAGCACCAACCAAAATCTTACACCATTAGTTTTTCGAATTCACTAATAATTCAATTAATTTTCTAGGCCTACCAACTAAAATCTAACAAGTCCAATTCCAGACTTGGACGAGCCTAATCTCTAAGATTTTTTCCCCCAAAGAAATTTGTAAAGAAATAAAAATATAATTACAAAATTTCAGCATAAAAGTAAAAACATATTTGAAACTCTTCAAATCCCAAAGAAGAAGCTGATGATGTACTCGATTGAGGCTTGGCTTTCTTCAATTTATATTTGAGAAGATGTGGAAGATATTGGAGAAGATTGCTTTGAAGGCTCGCTGAAATCTGTGCACAACTTTTTCTCTATTTTCTTTTTCTTGGATTTTCAATGTTCCTCACCATAATTGAAAGATTCTCTCTTTAAATTCCGTAATCTTACTTTTCAATTGATTCTCCATCTTTAAATATCTTTGGAGATGGTTTAAGAATGAGTTCTAGTCATTGGAAGCTCTAAAATAGCCATTGGAGTAAAAAAATAGTCGTTGTAAGGGTTGCTGAAACTAGCAGTTGAAGGCTGTCCGTGCAAATGAAGAAGTCTCGATTTTTCTTGGAGAAGTATCGATTTCACTTCGAAAAGTCTCAAGAATTTTGGAGACGTCTCGATTTCAGCTCGAAAAGTCTTAAAAATTTTTGAGACGTCTCGGTCTCAGAATATAGAAATATTCTTTCTGAAACGAAGATGTCTCGAGCTGTTCTCGAGATGTCTCGAGCCTGTGCTAGGATAATGTGCAGGTATGTCAAATAGCTTGGAGAAGTTTCTAAATTTGCTGAAAAAATCTCCAAATTTTTAGGTGATGGCTTTAAAATTTTTGGCTTCATTTTTCTTTATTGTTTAACCTTTCAAACTTGAATTTCTTAGCCCTAATCTCTTCTAAATAGAATTACTTCTTTTAATTTTATTTTTTCTTCTTCCAATTTTACTTTCTTCGTACCAAGCCATTTAAACATGTGTGAATTTATTTTTAAGATAAATTTTTTATTTTGGATACTTGAAAAATTCTACACACATTCTTGAAATATATGATTAGATGCATAATATACTCAAAGTTTAGTGATCATCAAAATCAATCATGAGATTAATATTTAGAGATCACTAAATTCTAGAATATTACGACTATAGATTCTTGCTAGAAGATGATATATATTTGCACCTTTTAAGGGCTGATTGGAAAGTTTTTGCGATAGATGGGAAGAAAAGCGATGAATGACTAGAGAGCGACGAAGCTAGAACATGAGAGGGAGAGGAAAGGGGGTCGCTAGGCTCCATCCTTGCTCCCATAACCTCTTGTGACCTCTTTCACCCTTTCTCTATCTCTCGAGAGGGTTGGATTTCCTGCAAGAATCAAACATGTTGGTCTGCTCTGGCCCGTATTCTTCTAAAGACCCATTCTATTGCTCCACAGGAATTAAAAAAGGAAAAAAAATGGAAACCTCTTTTTTTTTCCTTCCATATGATTTGGGCTATAGGGGTATTCGGTTGATATAAGCCCTACTTAAATAGATTATTCACTCCATTAATCCAATAAGAAATCTAGCCCAATCCTGCTAGATTTCTCAAATGGGCCCTAAGTATTTTTGTGACCCTAAGGCTTCCCTTTCCTCTTGTTGGGGGTCATCCCAAACAGCTCTTAAAATTTCTTCTTTTCCCTTGCAAATAACTTCTCAACATTAATCAAAGACCAAGTACTCTTTAAACCAACTATAATGCCTTGCAATTTACATATTAGTTTTTATCTCCATGTTAGCCTAATAGTGGTCCAACACGAGCCTACACTATACTCAATAATATATATATATATATATATATATATATATATATATATATATATATATGGTAAAAATGGTCACATCAGTCTAATTGATATTTGGCATAGTAAGGATTGGTTTATAATAAGAAAAGCCTATAGATGGATCTCTACTCGACTTCGAACTCTAAACCCCAACTCCGACACGGACTCTTTATCTATAAAAAAGGCTCAAGGCCTTGATATGATTATGAAGCTATAAGACGCCTACTTTCTCTCATTTTTCATATTTCTACATTTTTTTTGTTCCCCAATGTCCTATCCAACTTTAGCACCGGTGGCTCCTTGGAGGGATTAGCTCCTGCAAACTTTGAGCTTTTCTTCTTTCTCTGTGTGCAAGTCTTCTAGCATGCATTAGCTCTTCCTCTGCCATGGAGATTCACCGGCCACCTTTTACATTGAGGCTCCAAATCATCAGACTGTGTTTTGATGGCAATAGCTTGGTGACATCATTAGAACACCATGAAAAGATGAAGCCAAGAAGAGGGAACAATACAGAAAGAAGTTGATAAGCTCAACCAAATACCGAGCTTGAGTCACATATGGTTTGAATTCTAATATGCTGAATAAGCACCAACAGCCATATCCACCAAGTAGTTTAATTCGTGTAGCATGTGCAAGCCTTGATGACCATCGTGTAGAACCTGCTATCCAAAGAGAACAATTCCTCAACCGAATGTGCAAAATGCCTAACGGCCTAGGGCTGCAAACGAGTCCAGCTGCTCGTGAGCTACTCAAGCCTGACTCGAGTTTAAGTTCGACTCGGCTCGATTATTATCGAGTTCGAGTCGAACTCGAATATTCAAGTCGAGCTCGAGTAGTTTTTCGAGTTAAGCTCGAGTAGTAGGATACTCAACTCGAAAGCTCGCAAACTTGCTCGAATATATATATTTTTTAATAATATTATTTTTATTTATAATATATATTAATATATACATTATTAGTAAGATAAGGCTCAATTTCGAGCTCGAACTTGAGCTCGAGTATGGTTTGGTTCATATTCGAGTCGAGTCGATCTAGAGCTTTGCCTATTTTTTATCAAGCCGGGTTTGAGCTTGAGATATTAAGACTCGATCGGGCTCAAGCTGAGTTTCGAGCCCAAGTATTTTGAGTCGAGTTGAGTTCGAGCTTCTAGTTACTTGACTCGACTCAGCTCGATTGCACCCCTCAATGGCCTAAACTAAAGAGTACTCATGCGATTCGTTGGAACCCGGAAATCTAACCTGCAATACTACTAATGGTAATCCCAAATAGGGCCAAAACTAGCAGAAGAGGAGGAGGTGGCGGCGGCTGCCGCTGGTTCGTCTTCCTTGTTTTCTCTCTTGGGTAATTCTTTCTACACCGCCTATGGTGTAAAAATTCAGATGTGGAATGCACCATCTTATTTGATTGGTCCACCTAGAGTCCTCATGGTGCGACAAGCCAGCTGTTTACGAAAGTTTCTTTCCCCTAGATAGTGTCATCATTCTCTCTAGAATGCATTAATCACAATCTTTTCAAATATATAAAAAGACCCTTTTGCCCCCATTGCTCCACAAAGAAAAGAGGCCAAAATCTTGATGGATTTTGTCCGTTCTCTCTCCCAGAAAGCTTTTTCATTTTCCCTCCACTTCGACGATAAGCGATTTTTAGGTTTTGGATTTTTGGAGAAGCGGAGCATCTTGACCTATTGGAGCGATTTTGGTTTTGGATTCTATTAACTTCAGGGAGCAAATTGACACCGCGGTCAGCATTTTATTCATAAATGGCTCCTAAAAAGTTCGTATTTAGAAGCCATCGAAAAGAAGGCAAAGAAGAAGAGAAAATGATCTCAAGGAGTACAGCAATGGTTATTTACAAGGAAGAAGATGCTCCTACAACCTTCGGGAGATATGAAATGGAGGAAAGAGAAGAAGGTAAACTCTTTTTAAGTATAATTTTGTTATCCTGTCAAGATTTAGGACGTCCATTAAATCTGACCCATATGCAAAAAAAATTATAAAAATTTTACTTAGGATGTATTTTACTCACAAGATGTCATAATACTAACCATTAATGTCATAATTTTGATCTAGAATATTATAATATCAGCAAAACTATCTTTGAATTATGTTTTACCAATGAGATGGTATAATGTTAACATAGAATATCATAAATTTGAACCAGAATGTCATAAAAAATTCAAAAATTATACTTGTAAGGTATTTTACCTATAAGTTATCATAATACTAATCTATAATGCCATAATTTTTATCTATAATATTATAATATTATTAAAAGTACCTTCGAAAGGTATTTTATCAATAGGATGTCATCATTTTAATCTATAATATCATAATTTTGATAAAGAATATCATAATTCTGCGTTCGAAAATATTTTAGTACAAGGATGTCATAATTTTGATCCTTAATGTTATAATTTTGGCATAGAATATCATAATTCTATGTTCGAAGATATTTCTATTTTGGAATGTCATAATTTTGACTCTTAACATCATAATTTTGATCTATAATATTATAATTCTGCATTAGAAGATGTTTTAGTATCAGGATATCATAATTTTGATCCTTAATGTCATCAATTTAATATAGGTTGTCATAATTCTGCGCTCGAAGATCGTTCTATTATGAGATGTCATAATTTTGATCGTTAATATTATAATTTTGATATAGAATATCATAATTATGCATTCGAAGATGTTTTTATTTTGGGATGTCATAATTTTGATACTTAATATTATAATTTTGATCCTTCATATCATAATTCTGCGTTAGAAGATGTTTCAGTACCAAGATATCATAATTTTGATCCTTAATATCATAAATTTGACACAGATTGTCATAATTCTGCATTCAAAAATCATTCGATTCTAAAATGTTATAATTATGATCCTTAATATTATAATTTTAATTCTTAATATCATAATTTTGATTCTTAATATCATAATTCTACATTCAAAGATATTTCTATTTCAGAATATCATAATTTTCACCTATAATATTATAATAATATCAAAATTATGATATTTTAGAATAGAAACATCACCGAACATAGAATTATGATATTAAGGATCAAAATTATGATATCCTGAAATAAAAATATCTTTGAATACAGAATTATGATATTTTTTTATCAAAATTATGATATTAAGAATCAAAATTATGCCATCCAAAAATAGAAACATCTTCGAACATAGAATTATGACATTCTGTATCAAAATTATGATATTAAGTATCAAAATTATGACATTAAGGATCAAAATTATGACATCCGATAATGAAATATCCTTTAGAATACTTTTTTCGATATTAGTATGATATTCTATGTTAAAATAATAATATTTTAAGTAAAATTATTACATCGTATTGTCAAAACACCTCCAAAAGACTTTCTTATGATATTTTAGGTGAGATTATCATATTTCAGGTAAAACACATTCGAAATATATTCTAAAAAATTATGATATTTTTTTTTATATTATCAGATCGAAGATGTTATTCGATCTATCCTGTAGGAGCACTGGCTTCTCAATTCTGTTGAAGAAAAAAATAGCACTCATAGTATTGATGAAGAAAAATTGGAGGAGCCTATTTTGATTGGCTGTGCCATGTGTGCATGGCTAAGAATTGAAATTGAGGAGCTTAGAAAAAAGATTCTCATTCATGAAAAGCTACTGAATTTCTTGATCAGAAAGGAAATCAAAGATAAAAGATGGAAGAAAGAGGAAGAAGAAATCGGGATTGAAGGAAAGAAAGATGATGAAGAGGAACAGAACGAGGATGAAAGAAAAAGTTTCAGAAAGAAGAAAGAGGAGGAAGAGGAGGAGAAGAAGAGAAAGAAAGAGAAGGAAGAAAGGAGAAAAATGGAGGAGGACAAGAAGAAGAATGAAGAGGAAGAAAGAAAAATGATGGAGGAGAATAGGAAGAAACATGAGAAGAAGACAAAAGAGGAGGAAAAGAAGAAGAAGAAGAAGAAGAAGAAGAGGAAGGAGGAAGAAAGAAAAAGGAAGAAGGAGGAGGAGGATGAAAGAAGAAGAAAGAATATGAAAGGAAGAAGAAAAGGAGGAGGAGGAGGAGAAGAAGGAGAAGGAGGATAAGAGAAGGAGGATCAGAAGAAGAAGAAATTGAAAGGAAGAAGGAGGAGGAGAAGAAGAAGAGGGAGTAGGAAGAAAGAAAAAGGGAGGAGGAGGAGAAGAAGAAGGAGGAGGATAAGAGGAACGAGGATGAAAGAAAAAGAAAGGAGGAGGAGGAGGAGAAGGTCAAAGAGGAGAAGAAGAAGAAGGAGGAGGAGAAGAAGGTAATGGAGAAGAAGAAGAGGGAGGAGGAAAAAAGAAAAAGGGAGGAGAAGAAGGTGGAGGCGGAAAAGAAAAAGAAGACTGATGTTGGGGATAAGCCAAAGACACTGACATATTCACTCGAGAGGAAGGTGAAAAAAGAACATCGAGTGCGCAAGACCTTCCATCTGACAAAGAATCCAAATTATGAGATCTGTCTGCCAACAAAAAAGGCCAAGATACTCTCCAAATCCAAAGAAGTATCACTTTTAGATCTCTCAAATATATCAAGCGAACAATGAAATGAAGAACATGTAGACATACATTTCATTTTCATCAATATTATGAGATCTTCGTACAATATTAAATTTTTTAACATGATCTTTTAACATAGAAATTCATTGAGCATTCACGAGAATACCAAGACAAAGGCCTATTATCAAGGAGGAGGATACCAGCATCGAAATATTCTTGACTGAAAGAATTACCTCGTAAGTGATTTATGACATCCGTGACATCCTGTATATGGTAGTACCCACTGTTGATTTATGATATCCTTGTATTTTCTATTACAGTGAGGTTGTTTTCAATAATGCTGAAGGAGGCAGCATCATAAGATCCAATATTTATGATCTCTTATTTGCGAGGATGATAATTGATGATGTAAGGATTCAACTCTTTTTAGATCTCAATTCTCATTATTTGTCCTAGACATCATGTATATTAATATGGCTTCTATTTTTTTTGCATCATAATATAATACTTTGCATGAATAGATAATTAATGCTGGGTAGGACTTTCTTCATAAAAAATGAAGTGAACGATCAGATTTGTACCACAAGAGTATCGTTGCCCCCATAATGACAGTCGGTACGTGCATTCAATTGACAGCAATACATCATGAGCTAGCTGGCATGGTGGAAGATTTCATTTTTAGTGGAGTTAGTGATGATGAAAAGAATGAATTTAGACTCTTTTTTAGCATCATCAACACAGAAAACATCCATCGACACTTGGTGGTTATGGTCAAAAAAAAAATATTCACCTAAACTCCATCAAGTGCAGTGCCAAATATAAGGCTAATGCCAGAAAGTGGCATAAGATCGTAAGAGCTATATTCCACATTGTGACAATGCAGAAGTGAGTGAATGGAATATGGAAGAAAATGAAGACTTTCGGGATCTCTAGATTGTGGTCTGTACTGCTTGAAGTATATGGAGTTTTTTGCTCGCAAGAACAAATCAGATAAATGGGACTTCACACAAGTTGACATCATTTAATATCGGAGGAAACTTGCTATGAAAATAATAAAGGAAGGGCTCGAACAGAGAGTCACTACTATCATCGACAAAGTTGGAGCCCTTTGATAGAAAAAATTCTTTGTATGACATTGAATTTATCACTTTACGAGAGTCAATTCTTTGTAAGAGAGTAAATTCTTTGTATGACACTAAATACAGGATGTCACACTGTATAGTTACGAAAAGAGCAAAATCTGCTTCGAAATATAATTTTTTTTAACATTCTACGTTTGATCATTTTTTGTTAAAATTAAATATAGATAATCAGAGTGTTATTTATTATCTTAATTAAAGAATGTCAATATTTCAAAATAGATTATCAAAATTATGACATTAATTATCAAAATTTGAATACTTAATATCAAAATTTTATCCCTTAATATCATAATTTTGATCCTTAATGTTATAATTCTGTGTTCGAAAAAAATTCTATTATGGAACGTCAAACTTTTGATCTTTAATATAATAATTTTGACTCTTAGTATCATAATTTTATATTCGAAGATATTTTTATTTCAGGATGTCATAATTTTGATCCTTAATGTCATAATTTTGAGTCTTAATGTCATAATTCTGCATTTGAGGATGTTTCTGTTTTAGGATGTCATCATAATTTTGATCCTTAATATCATAATTTTGAGCCTTAATGTTATAATTCTGCTTTTAAAGATATTTCTATTCTAGGATGTCATAATTTTGATATTATTATATTATAGATCAAAATTATGACATCTTGACATAGAAAGATCTCCGAATGCAGAATTATAATATTAAGAATCTAAATTATGACACTAAGAATCAAAATTATGATGTTCCATAATAGAACAATCTTCAAATATAGAATTATAATAATAAGAATCAAAATTATGATATTAAAGATCAAAATTATGACATCTTGGAATAGAAAGATTTTTGAATGCAGAATTATGATATTAAGGATCAAAATTATGATATTAAGAATCAAAATTATGACATCTTAAAATAAAAATATTTTCGAATGCAGAATTATAATATTAAGAATTAAAATTATGATATTAACGATCAAAATTATGACATCCTAAAATTGAAAGATTTTTGAATGCAGAAATATGATATTAAGGATCAAAATTATGATATCCTAAAATAAAAATTTTTTCGAACATAGAATTATGACATTAAGGATCAAAATTATGATATTAAAGATCAAAATTATGACATCCTGAAATAGAAATATTATTGCAGAATCTGGTTGACGTCGGATCGAGCTAGAGCCGAGGAAGATAAGGTCACCATCGGTGACTTGCAAAATAAAGCTCCATCCGGAGTCAATGGTGGTGGTTTCGGTAGAATCCTCTGATGATCAAGTCAGCTCTTCTGGCCAATAGAAATGGAGTGCTTAGAAAAAAGTTCGACAGAATTTTGGAAAGAAAAAGAAAGCTTAGAGAAAACATGTCTGGAGGATCTCTTTTTATAGATGGAGCTCATAGCGGATTGATAGTGATAGCTACAGCCATCTGATAGCGGACCGCTCGAGGCTTGGTTGAGTCTGTACGGAGGGGGGCACCGTCTGTAGCAGACTGATGGTGACAACCATCGCCGCCCGATAGCAGATCGCTGTCACCTACAGCGGACTGATAGTGATGGCTGCAGCCGTCCGATACTGAGCCGCTCGGAGCCATATGGGGGGATGAAGAGTTTTGACATATGTCAATTCTAGAGAAGTTCGGACTCTCAAAAAAAATATGACTAGAAGAGATCATCTAAGAGGAACACTAGCTGAAGGAGGAGTCTGGAAGGAGTTTGGCTCTTATAGAGATTCGACTGAAGGAGAGATACGAAGGAGTTTGACACCTATAGAAGTCCGACTGAAGGAGAGATCCGAAAGAAGCTCGGCTCCTATAGAAGTTCTACTGAAGAAAAAGTTTGGAAGAAGTTCAGCTCTTATAGAAATCCGACTGAAGGAGGAGTCCGAAAGAAGTTTGGCTCATGTAGAAATCTGATTGAAGAAGAGATTCAAAAAGAATTTGGCTCCTATAGAAATTTGACTAAAGGAGAAGTTCGAAAGGAGTTCGACTCCTGTAGAAATCCAACTGAAGGAAGGATCCAGAAGGAGTTCGGCTCCCATAGGAGTCGACTGAAGGAGAAATTTAGAAGGAGTTCGGCTCCTCTAGAAATCCGACTGAAGGAGAGATTCAGAAGAAGTTTGGCTCATGTAGAAGTCTGACTGAAGGAGAAGTTTAGAAGGAGTTTGGCTCCTGTAAAAATCTGATTGAAGGAGGGATCCGAAAGGAGTTCGGCTCCCATAGGAGTCCGACTGAAGGAGAAGTTCGGAAGGAGTTTGGCTCCTATAAAAATTTGACTGAAAGAGAGATCTGAAAGGAGTTCGACTCCTATAGAAATCCGACTGAAGGAGAGATTTGGAAGAAGTTCAGCCGCTGGGGAGTTCGATTGGGGCTTGACCACTGAGGAGTTCGGCTGGGGTTCGATCGTTGGAGGAGTTCAGTTGGGTTCGACCACTGGAGGAGATCGGATGGAATTTGACCGCTGGAAGAAAATTTTTTTATTGAAGCTCTTTCATGATTATCGGTTGTATTAAACTAAGCATCAGATTGGACTTCGATGGGAGTAGGATTTATCTCCAACAATATTTGGTGCTAGAGGAAAGGCCCCTCTATTCCTGAGGTACTCTTATTCTTAAAGAAGTGCTCAGTCGATCCTGCCGATCTTCTTCTTCAAGATTCATCTCCACCCTCTTCCTCAATTCCAAGAAATGCCTCCGAAGAAGATGACTATCCGAAGATCTGCCACTTCTACCGTCAAATCTGAGCGAGATCCATCTGTTCCTGCTCCATCGTCGGCGTTTCAACCACCACCTTCACCGATGGTCATGGTAGATCCGAAGTAGTTTGATCTGCTGATGCAGCAGATTCAGAACCTCACCAAAATAGTGCAGATCGTGCAGTAGCCTCTGACGGTGATTTCGTTAGAAAATCTACCATCAGGATGTCAGAAATCAATCCCAAGGAAGGGCACCTGGTCTAGCATAACCGTCATCCTTAGAAAGAAAAAATAGAGAGCAGAGAATCCATATTCAGATCATGATTCTCCTTCGAAAGAGACTTTCTCCATCTACAGTCGAAAACCATCCAAGATCTGCGATCGAGATGACATCTTCGATCACAAACTATGGGAGATAGATCGATGGATTGAAAAACTCTGTCATGTCGCCTCGACTTTCCATGATGATGTCTGCATCGATCTCCCTTTCTCTCTCTGAATTATGTAAGAGTCCATTCCGCCAAACTTCAAGCTTTCCTAATTTGAAAGTTACGATAGAACCTCTGATCCGATCGATCACTTGAAAGCCTTCTGAACCATGTTGCTGCTCCATGGCGCACCAGACGTCATATTATGCTGAGCTTTTTCATCTACCATAAAAAGAACAGCAAAAAATTGGTACTCGATATTGAAGTTGGGTACGATCTTCTTCTTTATTCAAATGAGCCATCATTTTATGGCTCACTTCATCAACAGTCAACATCCGCATCGAGGTTCGAATTCCCTAATGAACATCAAGCAAAAAGAGGGAGAATCCATCCAGGCTTATGTCATCCAATTTAATGCTGCTGCATTAGAGGTTCGGAACCTAGACTAGTCGATTGCGATGGTCGCACTCAAGGGCAGCCTTGAAGAATGATTTACTGTTCTTCCTGAGAAGAAGTACCTAGAAACTTTGCCGATCTGTTAGCCCGAGTCGAGAGATATGTCCATGTGGAAGAAGCCTTCAAGTTGAAGGATGAAGAAGCCATAGGAGAGCGACAGGCAGGCTAGTCTAGTAAATCCACGACTGATAGAGGGCCGAATGAAGTTCGATCGTACTCACGGACTCCCTCCGAGCGCAAACGAGTTTGAACTCCTTCTCGAGCTTGTCATCAAAGAAGCTCCAATAGAAGGAAGTGAAGAAGTCCTCCCCTTAGAAGGTTTCACAACTACGCCCTCCTTAATGCTCCTAAAACTCAAGTTCTGATGGAAATTAAGAATTAATTACCAAGATCAAAAGAATTACGATTTTTTTCAAACAAGCACGATCAAAGCAAGTACCGTCTCTACAATCATGACCACAGCCACGATACTGAAGGATGCATTCAGCTCCAAGATGAAATCGAGGAGCTCATCAAGAGAGGCTGACTGGATCGATTCCTCAGATGCTGGTCTGAAGCAATAGAAGATCGGCCAAGGATGTTGTCGTAGCCAGAACCACCAATAAAGGAGGAATAATAAGAAGATCGGCCATCTCTTGACATCAACTTTATTTCTAAGGGACTTAGTGCTTCGATGAGCCGCCATTTCTCAACCTCAAAGCCAGGAGAAGCTTGCCCCAAATTAAAAAGGCTAGTATGAAATAGAGCAGATCGTCTGGCATGAAACTTATCGCCTGAGGGAGCTCGGAGGAATAATGCTCCCACGACCTTTGAATTTCGAAAATCTAAGAATGTACTACCAGTAATTTTTCTTCAATAAAACTCCTCCATTTTAATATTATTATTTCTTAGTGCAAAAACTATATGATGATAGGAAAGAAGCAATCAATAGTGGCCATATTAGAAATAGGAGGAGAACCTCATCCTGACATTTGCAAGTCGCAGTCCTTCAACCTCGATTGGAGATAAGATCTCCCCCGAGATTCAATGTCTATGTCAATAGGAGATATGATCTCCTTCAACCTCGGCTGGAGATAAGATCTCCTCTGAGCTTCAACATCTATGTCAACAAAAGATAAGATCTCTTTCAACCTTGGCTGGAGATAAGATCTCCCCCGAGCTTCAATGTTAATAGAAGATAAGATCTTCTTCAACCTCGGTTGGAGATAAGATCTCTATTAAGCTTCAACGTCTACGTCAATAGGAGATAAGATCTCCTTCAACCTGGCTGGAGATAAGATCTCTCCCGAGCTTCAATGTCTACGTCAATAGAAAATAGAATCTCATTCAACCTCGACTGGAGATAAGATCTCTCCCGAGCTTCTATGTAATAGGAGATAAGATCTTCTTCACCTCGATTGGAGATAAGATCTCTCCCGAGCTTTTACGTCAAATAGGAGATAAGAATCTTCTTCAACCTCGGCTGGAGATAAGATCTTCTCCAGCTTCAACGTCTATGTCAACAAGAGATAAGATCTCCTTCAATCTCGATTGGAGATAAACTTCCTCCGAGCTTCTACGTCAATAGGAGATAAGAATCTTCTTCAACCTCGACTGGAGATAAGAATCTCCTTCGAGCTTCATGTCTACGTCAATAGGAGATAAGATCTCCTTCAACCTCGACTAAAGATAAGATCTTTTCGAGCTTCTACGTCAACAAGTGATAAGATCTTCTTAATCTTGGCTGGAGATAAGATCTTTTCTGAGCTTCAACATCTACGTCAACAGGAGATAAGACTCCTTCAACCTCGATTGGAGATAAGATCTCCTTCGAACTTCAATGTCTACATCAACAGAAGATAAGATCTCCTTCAACCTCGACTGGAGATAAGATCTTCTTCAATCCTCAGCTGAATGAAAGATTTTCCGAGCTTCAATGTCAACGTCGACAAGGAGATAAGATCTTCTTCAACCTCGGCTGGAGATAAGATCTCCCTCAAGCTTCAACGTTAATAGGAGATAAGATCTCCTTCAACCTCGATTGGAGATAAGATCTCCATTAAGCGCAACGTCTACGTCAATAGGAGATAAGATCTTCTTCAACACTGGCTGGAGATAAGATCTCTTCGACTTCAATGTTAACGTCAACAAAAAATAAGATCTCATTCAACCTCGACTAGAGATAAGATTCTCCCGAGCTTCTACGTCAATAGGAGATAAGATCTTCTTCACCCTCGACTGAAGATAAGATCTTCTTCGAGCTTCAACATCTACGTCAACAGAAGATAAGATCTTTTCAACCTCGGCTGAAGATAAGATCTTCTCCAAGCTTCAACATCTACGTCAACAGAGATAAGATCTCTTTCAATCTCGATTGAGATAAGATCTCCTCGAGCTTCTACGTCAATAAGAGATAAGATCTTCTTCAACCTCGACTAGAGATAAGATCTCCTTCGAGCTTCAATGTCTACGTCAATAGGAGATAAGATCTCCTTCAATCTCGACTAGAGATAAGATCTCCTCCGAGCTTCTACGTCAACAAGAGATAAGATCTTCTTCAATCTCGACTGGAGATAAGATCTCCTTCAACCTCAATTGGAGATAAGATCTTCTTCGAGCTTCAACGTCTATGTCA